>JAWRVF010000162.1:0-263521 GCA_036785485.1 Physcomitrellopsis africana | reverse complement strand
CGACATGTTGTCTTCTTTGGCTTGTGCGTCTTTCTCGTTTTGTAGTTGCAACATTTCTTTGGACAATGTTGAGCAGTGTGCTTAGGTTCTCCACAATATAAACATAATCCTTCTTGACGACGACGAATCTTTTCTTGTTCAGTAAGAGGTTTAAAACGTACCGCATCAATTTGCATGTCTTCTACTTCCAAATGTACGTTTTGTGAGGATGTTGATGTTGCCATTGAATAATAACGTTGAGGCTCCCTTGTACGACTCTCGGATCGAAACTCAAAAAGTTGATTGTCACACTTCACAGCAAAATCAATTGCTTGACTCAATGTCTGAGGATCGGGTAAATTGAGCATTAACTTTTTTATCTCATATTGTAATCCGTAGAGAAATTGACTGATGAGTGCAGCATCGTCCCACTTGATGTCGGTCGCTAGTTGTCGAAATTGTGAAGCGTATAATGACACTGATCGATTGCCTTGTCGTAGGATGCGAATCTTGTTGGTTGCAACACGAATTGCATCATGTTCTCCATACATCGATCGAAATTCCGCAAAAAATGCCTCCAAATTATCCAATATTGGATCACGTTGTTCAAGAAAAGATGAAAACTACGATAAGGCAGGACCCGAAAGTAACGTTCTAATAAACCTAACTTGAGATCCTTGCGTAGGATAACTCTGAGGTTGAAGTTCGATTACCAGTTGTACCTGATTAATGAATCCTCAAAATTTAGATCTTGTACCATCAAACTTCTCAAGCAAACTGATTTTTGGTTCTCTAACGTTTGAATGGTGCTCCATCATCGGTGAGGTAGCATGGTTTGGTGTAGATATTGACGTAGCTCCAACCATCTCTACATCTTCACTTCCTATTAATCTTGATGCTCCTTATGGTGGTAAACTGAGTTGATGCATTGCAAGCATTAGTTCTCTCATTTGCTCTTGTATTTGTACCATTGCACTCTTCATTTCCGCAAGCTCTGCCATGATAATATAATAGAAAGGAAGATGTCTACTCTTACTTCAAGAAATATGGAACACACACTCAAAAGAAAAAAATTCTAGAAACAATATCAGTTTAGAAGTGGGTACTCTACAACTTCTAATATGCTTATGTCTTATCAAGAGAAAGGGGTAATCCACTCTTAATCAAGAAAAGACAAAGCTCTGATATTGTATGTATATTCTTGTCAATCTGTCAAGGACAATAACTGGATGAAGTCAAATAAACAAGTGAGACCTCTTTCAAAGAAATAAATATAAAGAAGTATATATATTAAAAAGAAACTGGAATGGCTAATGCCAAAAGACAAGAAAACTAGAGACCCTTGAACTAGACTGGAAATAAGAAAGGAGTTGACAAGAGTGAAGAAGGCTTCACTCTTGTCTCTATTTATACTATCTACCTAAGAGCTAAGTGGCAACGTTCTATAGGACCTCCAACACGTATCTAATTTACAAGACACATGTCCAAGTTGCAAGACACGTGTCGAACTTGCAGGGCAAGTTTCCTATATGTTCGCCACGTATTTAGCTTGGTCTTCAAGCTACCAACATGTGCGACATGTGGCTAACTTATTGACCAAGTTTTTAATTCAAAAGTCTACTATGGACACTTATAAAGTCAAAGCAGCGTCTATGAAATTTTTAGAAAGTTTCTCTAAAGATATTATGGAATTAACCTGCTTTTACCTTCTTTTATCTAGTTCTATCTGATCATATAGGTAACTATGTATATGTCCGTGACACTCAATCATATAAGTATTGAATTCACATATCATGGTCATCTAAGTTGACAATCAAAGCTATCTTCTTATATAGTAAGTTGGATAAAATTGACTTATATCCATATAATAGTTGATAATGGTTGTATAAAGCTAATGATGCCTACTTATTAAAATGATAATCTATCGCAATCCATAGCAACATTAAGTCCCAATTGCAATGTATGCTTTGAAGCAATCCATACTTATATAGACCATGCTTGACAATTTGAACAGCTCGATTAGCTAAGCCATCTATATCAAGATAATTCCTACTAGTAGTGTGATGATCTATCAATACTTTAGTATATAAAGCTTCAAAAGATCTAGAAAAAATCTTATCCTTGATTAGTCAATATTTCAATAAGTATTCCAAATTGTGTTAATATACGATCTAAGAAAGCCATAGCTGCCAACTTTGAAGAATTTTGTAGTAAAGTGGCAAATTCAATTCACTTCCTGAAATGCTCTACTATCACTAATGTGTACTTAGTTATATAAGGATTAACAATAAGTAGTCTAAAAAAGTTTAAAAACCAATAGTAGGCCAAATCCATGATAAATAAAGGTTAAAATTATAGCAATAAGGTGTTAAAGCTTGACCTAATTTGATTATATACTTCAAACTAAAAAACATATATGATAATTTGTTGATACATGCCGATGCACTAATATTGGCTATGTAATATGAAATTTATTTGTCATATTTCAAAATATCTAAGTTTCTTGTATATTTGGTATATTAGTGAGACTCTTTGGTCTAGCTTGGAAATTATGTGCCTAGTGCTATTTAGTCAGATTCAAAATAGAAGGATGCTGTTTTAACGGAATTTCGTTATTTAATGTCCAATCTGATCTTATTTTATAATGAAAAGAGCTAATAGAAACATTCCTTATTGAAGCTTGTGTAAGATCAAAAGGTCTTCCTATATATTGCTTATAATCTAAATCTTATCAAGTTTTTCATCTATTTTTTGATTAGATAACTTAGATGTAGAGCCTAATAACAATGTGAAATATGATGTTGCATACTAGCTAGAAAGTACCTCTCTATTATAATTTCTATGCTATCTGGCTTTAATCAAATCTTCTTTTAAAATGCTTGGATTATAAAAAAGTCCATCCACATCAAAATTAGTGATGCATACATGATATATAATTTCAAAGTCATATTCTTGTAGCAATAATGTCCATTTTATAAATTTTCCAATAAGCTTGTTTGATTCTATGAGCCACTTCAAAGGTTAATAGTCAATGAATAGTATAAACTATTTTCTATATAAATAAGGCTAAAAGTATACAATAATCCAAATTATTATTAAAGATTTTTCTTTATAAGATTAATAATTAAACTTTACATTGTTATTATTTTTAGAAGTAAATGTAATGACATACTCTTATCTTTCATCATCTTTTTGTGTTAAAATTGCTCTCAATCCTATTACACTCTAATTTGTGTGTAACTGAAAGAGTCTAATAGTATCAGGGTGTTAAAGCACAAGAGCTGAATCCAACTTCTATTTCAACATATCAAATACCTACTATTGCTTACGACTTCTTGTCCATGGCTGATCATTTTTTATAAGAATAGTTAATAACTTAGTAATCAATTTGAAGTATTAACAAACCAATGATAGTAATTTACTAAGCTAATAAAAGCTCAAAATTGTGACAAGTCAATTGGTGTTAGAATCCTTTATAGCGCATCTATCTTTGCTCACTATATGCAAAAGCTTCTTGGAACAAATGGAAGATATCTTTAATAATAGAATTGATTCTTATCATCATGATTAATTTCCAAAATATTATCTTTATCCAATTATCTATCAATAATGGCAATTGATAATAATTAGTATCATGTGGTGTGATTTTTAATATGAAAATATACTAGGTACCTAACTATAGAAGATTTACTTATAATTTATTGACGAGATTCTAATAAGTGATTTGTCTTTAATTAAAAAAATAAATAGATATAATAATATTATAAAAAAACTATTGTACTATTAAAAATCTCTTATATTTAACAAGATTTAAACATAAAGTTTTTCTATGGTATGTAAAAAAATCCTTAATATCCTTTTCTATATAAAATCACAAATAATCAACTATTGGTAACTTATATTTTCAATAATCTCTAAAAAAATCCATAATTTTCTTTCAAAAACTCATTTTTATATCAAAAATACTATGATAGCTCCATATATCTATTTTTTTCACCTCTATAAAGTCTTGGCTTCCAAAAACTCCTTTAATTTTTATAAAATATTCAAATTATAACAAAATCATTCAATATCTTATTCATCTATAAAAGATTGATTTCTTTCTAAATTTTAGAATCTAATAACTTTTAATTTAGCCATTTAATTTTTATCAAAATTTTCTAAAGTGTAGCTTATATCTTTAAACTTCACCACAAAAAAAAATTCAACTATAGATTTGCTTTTGATTGTTTGATATCTCAAAAATCCTAGCAAGTACTTAAAACCTTAGTTTATAGATACCTAAGTATTATTTTCTTCATATCTCCTTCATCCTAACTTGGAATTCATCAAACTATTCATATAAAATATAGCCAAGAAAGTGTTCTTTTTAATCCTAGTTGCTTATCTTTTATTGCTTTCTATATATACAAGTTATATTCCAAAGAGTGACAATAAGTATAAATTTGATACCTTAACTTTGAGTGCTTATGTCACTTCTACAAAAATTCTAAATCACTCAATTTTTATACCAAAACCATAGCTAAAAATCTAAACTTGCTAGTCCTAATCTTTGATGTTAAAATGCTATTAAAAAAAAACCCTAATTCCTAATAAGGCCTCAAGCAACCTCTTTGAAGTCCATTGGATATGATTTTTGGTCAATAGGAATAGACATTTCTATCATCCATCTCCATTCATCCACATAGATGGCATAATTACTCTTTTTGATATTAAGACCTCTTTCTAATCTTTCTTTTGATAAAATTTATATAATATGTGTCCTAAATACCAAATAAAAGAAATAAAATAATATTTCAAGGATCACCAATGTCTAATAAAGGTGAATCAAAATATGTAAAATTTATTATCAATTTAAAATCAACCTCAAAAAAATTGATATAAATTTCAATAATAGCCTTTTTAAATGGACTCTTTTTAAAAGAATAATCTAATCATATTTTATAATCAATAAAAATCTATTAATATAGCTTTTATTTGGTTATATAATAAATTTTATATTAAATATATATATATATATATATATATATATAGAACCACAATGCAACACTGGATTATAAGTTCAAAGTATTGCATATTTGAAAAAATTCCACTATATCAAATAACTTTTTTACCATTGGCATTGGATGTGAATTTTCCTTGGTCTTACAATTAAATAGGTAGAAATTTCTATACATTTTTTTATATGTCCAATTACCAAATACATCCTTCTTAGAAAGCATAATCATGGCACAAGCCTACTTACTATTAGAGAGCTTAATTAAGTCAATGGTTAATAACTCTTGACATTGACTCTAAATATTGATTTTTTTTGATACATTGAGTCTCTAAGGTCATTAAAATATTGGATAGTCATTTTCCAACTAAATATGGATTGATTTGCTTTTTTATCTTTTCAAATCATTAAAATTGAAAGCAAAATAATTATAATATAAATAAATAAAAGCTTGTACTTTTTTTTGCTTTGGCATTAATAAGATGTAGTTTTAATTCTAATGGCCAATCATCAAACTTTGTAGTCTCTATTTCTACGATTGGAATACCATTGCATGCCAACAAAATCTTTAATTGCTAACATGTAAAAGAAAAAACTTCTATGCTTGTAGCATCTTTGCTTACTCCTAGTAAAAAGGTTTCATCATCATTTTCTTTATATGAATTAATAATGTCTATGAGACACAAAGTACCTTATAAAAAGATCCATAAGAATATCTCTTGGGCCTCTATTTTTTAAAAGTCTTAGATCAAAATAGCAAAAACATGTTGAACGCAAAATTCTTTTGTTGCATGTCACTTTAAGCAAATATATAATGCCAATTCCTCCAATTCAATGAATTATGGCTTTATTGTCTCTTGACCATTGCTATTTTTATATCAAGGATATGAAATATAAATAATTAAAGTATCAAAATATCCTTGCGTCATTCAAAAGGAATAATGAATCATTCAAAGATGGTATAATATTAAATTAAAATGGCTATTATTAAAGACAAAAAGAATAGAGACTCTTGAAATAAGACTTGGAACAAAAAAGACATTGATAAGAGTGAAGAAAGCTTCACTTTTGTCTCTATATATACTATCTACCTAAGAGCTATGTGGTGACATTCTATAAGACCTACAACATGTGTCCAATTTGCAAGATACATGTCAAAGTTACAAAATAAGTTTTTTATATGTACACCATGTAATTAGTTTGTTTTACAAGCTACCAACATGTACAGTATATGGCTAACTTATTGGCCAAGTTTCTAATCTAAGAATCACCTATAGACATGAATAAAGATGAAATCAAGTCTATGAAGCTTCTAAAAAGCTTTTATATAAGTTTTTATCAAATTAATCTATTTTTATTTATTTCTATCTATCCATGTTATGTAAATAACTATTAGAATAAATCTTATATCTATAACATTATCCTCTCTTATAAATACAAGTTCCATAAGGAATAGTAATTATATGTTGAGGAAGTTTAAGATGCGCCAAATTGTATTTGCCATATATTCTCATCTTTATTCCTTTTGAAGATCATTGATAGGTCTTTTCAATTATTGATAGTATCTTATATCAAGGTGAGAGGACCACCTTGATATTTAATCATTATTGAAGCCTATATAACTTTTTTTAAAGAAAACATTTAAAACACCATCAAGATTAGTCCTTACTTTTAAAAGTATTACCAAACATCAAGAGTCTCTTCTAAGGTTGTGATACCACGCACATTATATCTTACCATTAATTCAAAAAAAAATGTTGTTCTTGAAAATCTTTATTTCTATTTTGTTATCTTGAAGGTTGTGATAGTTATAATGTCTCATCTAATAAGTTAGCAAATAATAGTTTTTGAGCTGAATTTATCAATTATTGATTTTTCATCTTTTTAGCATTAAAAATCTAAAAAAATAACAAATAATGATATATGATATCTCTATTGAACTTGCTTTGCTTTATAATAATAATTTTTTTCATCTTAGTTTTGATAGATATTGTTGATGAAATATATTGAATTTGATTGTATCAAAGATACAAAAATACATAACAAGAGATTTGAACTAGAAAGAGATTTTAAAAAAAAACCAACAAGGATTTAAATTATCTAGATGAGTATACAAACAATATCAAGGAAGGTGTGCTAGAATTCCAAGAGATGTATTGTTGGGACTGAAGAACTCTTTAGCCTTGATTCCAATATATACCTAAGAAGTTTTTTGAGCAGCTTCCATCAAACTATGAAGCTTTTAGAGCTCATTCTACCAACTTGGAAGCTTCTTAAGCTACTTCCACCAATTAGAAAGCTTTTAAAGCAACTTCCACTAATTAAGAAATCTTTAAAATATTTTAGAAGGTTCTATGAATTTTTGAAATATATATATTTCTAACATCACTTTTTTTTCTAATGATAAGTTTTAAAAAGAGCTTATACCAAAAAAATATTTTTACATACATAAAAAATTAAAAGTATATTGTATCAATAAAATTATATATTCTTATCTTTGTTCTTGAGTAATAGATTCTACTGGTCGTTAAAGAAATCACCTATGGCTTTGAGCTACTACCTTTGTTATTGAAACATCTCATTTAAGGATCTGATCTTGATTGTGGCCTTCAAAACATCTTCTAAATAAGACCTCAAGTTTAAAAAGATTTATCTTTCTAAGCTCAAGTAATATTACTAAAGCTTAAATATTGGACTCATATGATTGAATGTTGTTCTTAATGGCTTCAACCATGGTTGTACTGGTACTAAAATATGTTGTCCTCACTTTGTTCAATCAAAGGTTGTAAAAGCTACATTAGATCATTCAAAGATTGCACAATAAATGAATCTTCTGAAACTTATTCTGCTAAATCTCTTAACACTTGAATGTTTAATATGGTGATTGACTTGCTTCTACAACTCTATTCTATCTTCAAACAGATAATTATATATTGATGAAGGCTTTGATTTGACTCTTATCTTCTTATAGATAGTTTTTAAATCCAATCTTCACCAAGAAATTATCATCAAATACATTTGGATTAATAGAGATAGAATCAATGAAAATTTTATATCTTTTGAGGTGTATTGACAAGATTTCTAGCCAATTTTTATGTATACTCATTGATAAAAGAGAGATATGAAAAATTAGATGTATCTTTACAAAAGATAGTAGTTTCAAGAAATATACCACTAGATTAATTTTTTTTGGATAGAAAATCGTCTTAATCTTTAATAGTCCAATTTATTGTATGGCCGCTTGGTCTTAATGTTCCGTTAAAGAAGCCATACTTGATTTTCAATATAAAAAGTAGGTGGTTGATTCTTGAATTTATCTATAGATGCTTTGTAAGCATCTTGGGCTACTTACAATTGAAGCTTTAAGATTGTTTGGTATTACAATAGATGCTTGGAAAATCTTTCAAGTGCTAGATTCTTATTCTTTGATATACTCTATAGATCAAGCTTCAGGTGATATCCATAGTTGGAATAAAATGATATTTGCTAAGTTAAGGCATGAACAATATTATTATATGTAAACTCCGCTAATGGTAAATACAAGATCTAAATGTCTTATTGATAGTTGATGCTGCATTATAAATATTGCTCCAAAACTTGATTAATTTGTCCTATTTGGGCGTCAATTTCAAGATGGAAAGTAGAAAAAAGTTTAATATCCACCTTCAATATTTCAAAGATGTATCTTTAAAACTTTGATACAAACTGGGATCCTTGATTAGATACAATATCATCTAATAGACTATAATTATGATATATATATATATATATATATATATATATATATATATATATATTGTCAAGAAAGAGCCTTGCTATATTTTTACTCGAAGAAGTCTTCTTATAAAGAATAAAATGAACCAACTTTGTAAGTTGATCAACCACTATAAATATATTATCCAATGAATAAGATAGTAATAGATTTGTGATAAAATCTATCAAGATAGAAGATTATAACTGTCTTGGAATAAGCAAGGGCTGTAAGAGTCCATATAAACAATGTTAAGGATTCTTGGACCTTGAACAAATGTTACAAGAGAGCACAAAATTCTTCACAACCTTCTATATTTGAGGCCACTAAAAATCTCAAGAAATAAGTTCCAATGTCTTCTTAAATCTAAAATGATCAACAGTTGAAAAGTCATGATAAAAGTGAGGAAGATGCAATCGCGTTGGTCTTTTTGAGATATACAAACATTCTTTAAAATATAGAAGATTTTTTTTAAGCTTAAACTTATCAACATTTTTGTTGAGGCAATGCTTAATATCAAGAACCAAAGCATCATTAGTGGTTGAGGCATGCACTTCATGAAGGAAATTAGAATTAATAGGTATTGATATAATAGTGGCGCAAAGGCACAATTGCTCTAGCTTCAACAAAGTTACATATTGTTGATTAAACGCTGCCTTTCATGCCCTTGGTATAAGATATGATCTTTTTGATAAAGCATCAAATAATTCTTATTGTTTCGCAGGTCGATAAGTGATAACAAAATTAAATCAAGATAATAAAATATTCTGTCAAGCTTGACAACAATTAAGAATCTGAGCTAATATAAAGTATTCTAGATTCTTATGATTCATATATGTAGTCATAGGATGCATTATTATTTTGAGAAAGTGATGCTATTCTTGAAAAAAATCCACAATAATAAAAATTTTTTTATTGTGGATTTTATAATTAATTTTAGAAATAAAAAATTTTAAAAAATAAAATATAATAGGATGGAATTTATTATATATATCCATTTGTAAAAGTATAATTTTTAGTGCAAAATCCAAAGCATCGATCTCTATATAGAATGCCTTTATAAAATTTGAATGCACCAAAATGGAAATTGTAATGAACGTTGTCTTGAGATTTTGGAATGCCTTCTTTGCTTGAGGCTCTTATTTCAACTTATCTTTGTATATCAATTAAAAAAAAGGAGCAATAATTTTAGAGTAATTTTTGATGAAGATCCGATAGAAGTTGACAAATTTAAAAAAACATTGTATGTCTTTTACAATCTTTAGAATAATCCACTATATAACCACCTCTATTTTCTTGGAATCTATCATTAAACCTTCAATAGATACAATGTATTTTTAAAATTCTATTTTTAATTGATGAAATACATATTTTTCTAGTTTAATATATAATCTTGTATCTCACAACTTTTATAATTCAACTTTATATAATCTTCATGTTCTTCTAGATTTTTTAAATAGATCAAGATATCATCAAAATAGATCACCATGAACTTGTCTAGATTCTCTTAAAAGATATCATTCATTAAATGTTGAAAAATAGTGGATATATTTATTAATCCAAAGGATATGACATTATATTTAAAATATCCATACCTTGTCCAAAATGCGGTCTTTCATTTGTCTTCTTCTTTGATTTGTACCAAATTGTATGCTCTACAAAAATCTATTATAATATAGATCTTGGCTTAGCCAAGTTGTTCTAAAAATCTTGAGATTAATGGTAGTGGATAACAATTTTTCACTGTTATCTTATTCAATCCCTGATAATCAACACAAATATACAACAAACCATCTTTTCTTTTTTACACAAAGAGTATAGATGCACATATTAGAGACTTTGAATGCCTAATAAAGTTCATTACAAGGTTTTCATCAATATAATCTTTCAATGTCAAAAGTTCATTTTGAGAAAGATTATAAATTAGACCAAAAGGTAGTTGTGTTCCTTCTTGGCACAATTATATGATCAGTGCTTTAATAATATATTAGCATTCTTCTTTTAGAAAATATCTTAAAATTTGCTATATTATTTTAAAATAATTACCAATAAAATCATATCTTCTTTAATTGGAATCTCATAAATAAAAAATAGTATATTTTCTTAGGTCAATCTTATAAAGGTCCTTGCTCCAACAAATAATGACTTATCAATTTGTGATTTTTTATAAATTTTTCTTGCAATGATTTTTAAAAAAAATGTTATTCTTTACAACTTCCAATTTATAGATAAATTATGCTTTTTCCACCAAGAAAATTCAAGAATAATAGGATTTGAAAGAATTCTAATAATATTAAATATAATTTGGCTCCTATGGTCTTCAAATGCCACTTTTGTAGGCATTGTTTTATGGATGACACCACTAAAGGATGAAGGTCATTTATCTATTATCTCTACATGAATAGATTTAAATTTTTGTACTAATAGAATTTTATGAAACTTAATAAACATTTCATCTAAGAAACAAATAGATGTCTTTGAATTCAATAAGGCAATTGCCTAAAGCTTCTGAGGGCCAAAATACAAAATGATTGTAAAGCAACAAGTAAGTTGAGAAAAAAGAGAAGAATATGAATAGTTTTACAATATTGAATTGTCCAGTTGCATGGTTCCTTTTATAATTGAACATCTTTATTTTTTTAAAAGATTTTAATCTTGATTTTGATGATATGTTGATTTTTTTTTAGAAAATTATCAAATATTATAACCTTTTTTGTCATAATATAAATATAGATCTTCTTCTATTTGACGCTTCTTTTATTATGGACTAAGAGATTTAAAACATATATTATTAAGTTGTATATCTTCTACTTTTGAATGTAAATTCACATTGCTTGTCAATGTAGCAAGAATATATTGGTTTACATTTTGTCTTGTTGAAACCTTTGAACATTAATCCTGATGATGCTGGAATAGTTGATTATCACATTTTATAGTTTGACTAATGGCTTGATTGAGTGATTACAGATTTAGAAGTAATAATAAAAAATCCTTTATATTATCTTTTATTCCTTAATAGAATTGATTCATCAAAGCTTTTTCATTTCAATTAATATTGCACGTTAGTTGCTTAAAATTGGATGTATAGATTGATGCAAAACACACCTCTTATTACAATGCTTGAATCTTAGCTGTTGTCCAATGAGCCTTGTCATGTTTTTCAAATACTTTTGCAAATGCTTCCATAAAAGCTTCAAAGTTGTTTAAAATTGGTGATTTTTTTTCAAATAAGAGAGCAAATTGTAATAATGCTTGTCTTACAAACAAGATGCAAACTAATCCAGCTTATGATTTTTTTGTTGAATAAGTATCAAGTTGTAGAATCATTATCAATTAAATCTAGTTAATAAATCCTTGAAATTTTGAATATGTATCATCATATTTCTCTAAAAGACTAACTTGAAGTTCTTTACATTGTTGAATAAGTAGATTTCTTTGGCGTAGCATAGATAATAGTGTATCATCAAGCACAGAAGTTGGAGGCAATGTTGTATTGTAATATGTTTATATGGTGAAAATATAAATAAGAATGATTTTTTAATTAATATTTAATTATCTTGATTCAATAGGAGTTTACAATACTTAAAAAAGATTTTATGAAAGTCTCTTAGATTAATTTCTTATATTAATAGCTAATAAATAAAAGTTAGTTAATATTTTTTTTTAGATTATAAAAATTCTTTTATTACTTTTAAAAAACCATGAATTGATAAAAATAGGATAGAAGAGATAAATAATTGATATGGTTGAGACTAGGATTAAATTAAAGATAGGATCAGACTTAAAAATCCTTAGAATAGATTGAATTGATACTCGAGGGTCAACCATTTGTAAGACAGGATTGAAATCAAACTTCTAGCTACTAAAATAAGCACCAAGGATAAAATAAGAGGACATTTGGAGATTGGTGATTAGAATTTGAGAGCTAGCTTTAAGCTTGTTTCAAAGGCATAAGACTTGTTTTGATAGGTTTTGAAATAACTTTGTAATCATTATTTGTATTGGTGATTTGGATTTTATGTAATAAAATTAAGGCTATCATTCTCAGCTAGTGTCTACAGTTAGTATAACATATATAGTTGAAAATTTGACAATATGTGGTTGATTAGATATGCTAAGGGTCCATGAAATTTTGTAATAATTTAATAATGTGGTTGAGAGGTATTAGATCATTAGTATGAAGAGGTACCAAAAGTTGGCAATTTGAGATTCTTTAGGATTTTTGCAATATCTAGAAATCTAATATAAAAACAAGGTGAAATTTGGCACACTATTAGAGGACTTTAAGATTAAGCCATATATCAATTTTGAGTTGAAGTTAATAATTGGAAAAAGAGAAATTGATATTGGAACTTCTACATCAACTTTCAAGTTAGTGGCTGAGTAATATTAATGCAATTTTTGGACATTTTTCTATAATTTGTAAGTTGAGTTGGATTGAAATTTTTTAAATATGTAGAAGACTTATAGTGGCATTTGTGTGCATAATTTTATATCAAGTGGATGGCCAAATTAAAAATTATAACTTGTTGAAACTTACTAACTAGGATTAGAGCTTACAAAAAAAAAATTGAAGTTGTCCAATTGTAAAAGTAATAAGGCAGTTGGATTTTGTGTATGGTTGAGATTATCAAAAAGAATATTTTTGAGTACTTTGTATTAGCTTTAAGCACTTTAGAATTGAAATTTGAATTACATTCTTCTTATATGGATGAAATCTATTATGATTTCTTGCATACTTGTAAACCACAGCTTCACCTTCTACAGCCAAGTGCTCAATGCATTTTCAAACAAGACAATACGTAATATGACAGTTGATGCAATCTAAATTGTGGTACTCTAGATGTTGTCTCATTATGAAGTTTTATAATAATTCCTTCAATCTTTGTAGTTCTAACAGATAAAGTAGTAAGAACGCTTATGATGGCATTGTCATATGGCATAAACTTCTATTTGGAAATATACTGGATACTTGGCTGTGGAGAATTTACTTGAAATTTATTGGTAAGAGTCTAGTAAGTAATTTGTCCTTAATAAAAAGGACAAATAATATAATGATATTACAAAAGAAAAATTATATTGATAAATTCTTTTGTATTTAAATCGGTTTATACAAAAATGCTCAAATTGCCACAAAACCTTTCAAAACCTTATTCATCCACAAAGACTTATTTCTTTCTAAACTTTAGAGTTAAATAATTCTTAATCTAATCATTCAATTTTCATAAAGCTTTCTTTAAAGTATGAATAATTTTCTTAAGCTTCATCATAAAAAAGAATCAACTACAAATTTATTGCTGATTGTCTAATATCTTAAAAATCCTAGTAGATGCTTAAAATCCTAGCTCAGTGATACTTGAGCACTATTTTTTTTATATCTCACAAATCCAAAATCCTAATGCTACAAAATTTTTGCAAATAGTCTTGTGACATAAACATATACACTTTTAAAAAATTTGAGTCAAAAATTTATCAAATTGCCTAAGATATAACTCAAAATATAACTACTAGTTAAATGGGTCACTTATTTCCCTTAGCTTATAGGCACTAATTCAAACTCCTAATATCTCCTTCATCCCAATTTGGATTTTATTGAGCCATATGTAAAAAGTATAGCCAAAAAGTACTCTTTCCAATCCTAGTCGTCAATCCTCTATTACTCTTTGTACGCGTGAGTTATGCCCAAAAAAGTAATAGTAGGTACAATTTTAACACCTTAACTTTGAGCGCCTATATCTCCTTTATAAAAAATCCAAATTATACAAAATTTGCACCAAAAGCATATCCAAAAAACCAAACTTGCTGACCCTAGCCTCTAATATTTGACTTTTCCAAAAAACAAATCATAATCCTTGATAAACCCTCAGGCAACCTCCTTGAAGCCCATTGGGTATGATTTTTGGCCAGTAAGAATAGAGACTTCTATCATCTATCTCTATTTATTGACATAGATAGTCCAACTACCTCCTTTTATACTAAAAACCTCTTTCTAATCTTTTTTCTTATAGAATTTATATAATATGTATTCTAAATATCAAATAAAAGAAATAAATAAGATCTTAAGGATCACCAATATCTAACAAATATGACTTAAGATAAATTAAAGTTATTATCAATGTAAAATCAACTTCAAAAGTTATTACCGAAAAAAAAAAAAAATTGTATAAACCTCAATAATAATCTTTTAAGATAGATTTTTACTAAATTAATAATCTAATCACATCTTATAACCAATAAAATCCATTGTTATGATTTTCATTTAATTATATAATAAATTATATATTAAATATACATGTATAATTTTTTCACATGGTAGCCAAATCACAACACAACAATGTCTAATTTAGACTTAGAGGATTTGATCATACTAATGTCTTGACTTTTAATCATTCTAAGAAAAAAAAAAAAAAAAAAATCTATAAGAAGATAATATTAGTTTAGAGGAGGATAATCCGTATCTTCTAAAATGCCTTAAGACTTTCAAAGAGAAGGATGATCCACTTTCTCATACAAAGAATAAAATTCTAATATTATGATAAAAGAAATATCTATCTAATAGAAGATAATGTGCAACCTCTAAAGTACTGATATATCTTTAAGAAGAGATGTAATTCACTTTCTAATAAGAAGGATTCAACTTTGATATTTAAAATGATGGCAGTTTCAACAAATTATCATAAACACAGAATAAGAAACTTGAACTAAAAAGAGATTTTAAGAAGAAATTAACAAGAATTTAAATTATCTAAATAAATATACAAATAACACCAAGAAAAATAAGCTAGAACTCTAAAAGATGCATTCTTGAGATAAAAGAACTTTTTAGCCTTAATTCCAATATATACTTATGTCTAGAAAGCTTCTTAAGTGGCTTCCATCAAATTAAGAAACTTTTTCAGCAGCTTCTACCAATTTAGAAGCTTCATAATTAACTTCCATTAAATAAAAAATCTTTAGAATATTCTAGAATATTTTATAAACTTCCAAAGTATACATTCCTAATAAATTGATATATTTGCTAGATTTCTAGATGGTTTTCAAGTATATTCATTAATATCATATCCACGCCATTGTACAAGATATTTTAACCTATTTTGGCATTGCCTCAAATCTAAGATCTCTTCTATTTTAAATTCTTTATTTTTGTCCACTTCTATTAGAAGTGGTGGTATTTATCTTCTTCCTTATATATAAGTTGTTGTAGTAGAGAGAATTTGCCTCAAGAAAGCGATAAGCTTCTGGCTGCCATTAATTACTCAACCAAGATTCAAAATAATAAAACCTCCAAATTTATATAAAAGACTTCTTTATAGGGCTATTACATCCAATATATAAGTCGTATTTCCTCAAAACACTCAAAATATAACAAAATATTTTAAAACCCTCATTCACCCATAAAAAAAGAAATTTTTCCAAATTTCAATAATCTATAACTTTTAATCCAACCATCCAAATTCATTCAAAATTTATATAAAGTACTAATATGTTTTTAACAACTACCGCCACAAATTACAACTATTGATTCATTACTGATCTTTAGATATTACCAAAATCCTAACAATAGCTTTAAATCCTTGTTTACAAACACATGTGTATTAAATTATTTATATCTTATATACTAAAAGTCCAAATGCTATGAAATTTTGATATATAGCTTTTTAGCATAATAATATATTTTTTTAAAAAAATTTAGACAAAAATTCATCAAAAAATTGAAGATATGGCAAAAACCATTACTAACAACAAAATGGCCTATTTACTATCTTGGAATCCAATTTGTTGTCTTTGACTTCCAATATCTTCTTCTTTAAAATTCCAAATATAATAATTCTTCCACATTAGATGTATATCTTAAAATCACTTCTCTAGATGTACCTTTTGATCTTCAAAAGCTCTTATACAACTCATTATATCCTCAAAAGAATAAAAATAGGTACAATTTGTATACTTTAATTTCAAGCACCTATTCCTCCCTCATAAAAATTTCAAATATCTTAATTTTTGTACCAAAATTATAATAAAAAATAAAGCTTTTTAATCCTAGTTTTTGATTTTCAAATGCTCTCTTTGATGTTATCAAAATCCTTCTTCTCCTTGCGGGTAGCCTCCTCAAAGCCTATTGGGCATGACTATTAACCAATAGGAATGAAGAGCTTCACCCCTTGCCTTCATTCTTCTATTTTTTATCTTCATCCTTCCAAATAAGCCTTTTAGTAGTTTTGTTCTTCATCTTTGGTCTCCAATCTCCTCTCAAGTCTTCATGTTAAACATGTAGGTCGTATATAACTTAAATACCATAATCAAACTAAATAAAAAAAACCAAAATAAAGTTTCTTATATTAATTCTTTTAAATACTTTACTAACTATTCTAATACATACTAAAATTTATAAATATATTATATATTTTAATTATTTTTTATATACTGTAAAGAATTACAATATGACACCGCTTTCTTATATAGTTCAAAGAGAGATGTATAGAATATATAATGAATCTTTATAGAATATATAATGAATCTTTATAGATTCTAATAGATATAATCAATAAGCAATTGAATTGACTTGTTTATAAATCAGAAATAATCCAAGCTTATATTAATCCAGCTTGTCACAAAGACAAATAGTCTTGATATTATGACAAAGTAATTATACCTTATTACCAATATAGAATTAAGGTTATTTCTTATGATAAAAATTTGCATTGGTCTTTTGTGGTTCTTAAGTTTTTATTTATTTTTTTAATTATACCTTTATTATTACATGTAGCTCTAACGACTAATTTTTCAAGTCTTTTGACATAGGATTATTAGCTTTTAAGAAGTCAAAAATATCAAATTGTAGATGATAAGCATAATTGATAAAGAAGAATATATCAAATTATTGTAAGTAAACTCTACCAATAGCAAAAGAGTTGTCTAATCATATTAATAATAATTGATAGTACACATCAAATACTCGTCCAAAATTTAATTTATCTATTCCATTTGTCAATTAATTTGAAGGTGGAAGATTAAAAATAGTTTTATATCCACCTTTAATATCTTTATGAATTTTATCAATGAATTTTAATTGGTGGATTAGTTAAAATTATAATTTTAAATTATTTAAATATTAAAATATTAAGATTAGAGATTCTATTTGATCATTTAAGTATTCATTAAAATTTAGAAGAGTTTATAAGTTATAAGAGTCTTATTAGAAAAAAATTATAAAAATAAAGTTTTAATAAATCTTAGAGGTAATTATCTTAATTGGTTTAATAAATTTTTTTAATTATAAGAATTGATATTTAGTTGATGAGATCAATGTATACATTGGTCATCTATTTAGGTTTATTATTTAAAACCTATAAATATTATTTAGTAGGTAGAAGCATGGAAAAAAAAATCTCATGTCTTTTTAATTATTTATATAGAAAATAGGATTTTTAATTGATTTAAATTGATTGTATAATTATAAAAAATCACTAAAATTAAATAAACTATATTTAAAATAATATTATTATTTTCAAAATATTATAATTTTTTTAAAATTTTTTTTATAATTTTTTAGGAATTTTTAGAGTAATTTTGAAGATTTTGGTAAAAATAAGTTTTACCACCTTGGGGCCATTATGAAGAAATGGAGCAAGATTTGAAGGCCATACAAGGTTTTTAGACTAATTGGGTGTTTTTAAATACCATGGTGAAGTCAAAATTATAAAAAAAATAAATTCTACTAGTAGAAAATAAGAAGACTAGTAACTAGTATGATCCGTGTAGGAAAGTAGGTGCATAAGTCCTATATGGGTTATAGCACCATGGATGTAGGTAGGAAGATAATATTAATGCCTTGTGGCCTCTCTAATATATCCTTATATACTACTTGTGAGCCTTGGTGAGGTTTGAATTTTTGATCTTTTAAGCAATTTATACTTGAGATAAAAATTATTTACTTAATTTTTTTATTATTTATCTTCTATCTTTAAAATATAATAATTTATTCATAGTAACTTAGATTTATATATTTTTATATCATTAGAAAAAAAATTAAATTATCTATTTAAAAATATAAATTTTATTTTTTATTTTTATTTTTTATTGAATAAAAAGCCAGTGAACAAACTATGACTAGTTTTTTAGTGTATAATTGCTTAATTGCACATATTTTATTTATTTTGTATTGCTCTTCTCTTTTTTTGTTATTTATTGCTCATTATAATTTATACTATAAATTATAAGCAATTCTTAAATGAGACCATCTTGCAATTTAAGTTAAAAGGTGAATTTTAACCTCACAATCTTAAAAAAGGTTCTCAAAAATTTAGATACAAATTATGTTCTTTTATCTGATACAATATCCCTTCACAATCTATAATAGCCATAGATGTTGTCAAAGAAAAATTTAATTGTTTCTTCACTTGAGATAGATTTTGTACATGGTATAAAATATGCTATCTTGATGAAATAATCTACAATGATGAATATAAATCATATGAACTTGAAATTGATAGATTTATTTTAAAATCCATAAAGATAGAAGACAATGGTTGTTTCAATATAGATAATAGTTGGAGAGGTTTGTAAGATCAATAACAAGGACTTTTTGATCTTGAATAAATATCATATAATTACACAAATTCTTTAACAACCTTCCATATTTGAAGCCACCAAATTTTTTTTAATATTAGTTTCAAAGTCTTGTTGTATCTAAAATATCCTATTGCAAGAAAGTTGTAATGAGCTTCAAGAGTATGTTGTCATGTAGCATGATCTTCAATTTGGGAATACATTAAATACTTAGATATAAAAGATTTATTTTTAATTTATTAACAAGATTCTAATAAGTGATTTGTCTTTAATAAAAATGACAAATGATATGTTCATAATATAAAATAAATATTATATTAATAAAATCTTCTTATATTTAAGTAGGTTTATATATAAAAAATTTCTTTGGTATGTAGAAAATTTCTTAACATCCTTTTTTTTATAAAATCATAATTAATTAATTATTTTTAAAATATATTATTAATAATTTTAAAAAAAACCATAATTTCCTTTCAAAAATCCAAATCATTCAATTTTTGTACCAAAATCATAGCCAAAAATCTAAATTTATTGATTCTAGCCTTTAATGTTCAAATTCCTTCAAAAAATAAATCTTAATTTTTGATAAAACCTTAGGTATCCTCCTTGAAGCCCATTGGATATGACTTTTGGCTAATAGAAATAAAAACTTCTATCATCTATTTCTATTTATTTACATGGATGATCTAATTATTTCTTTTTATATTAAAATTTATTTTTTAATCCTTTTTTTAATAAAATTTATATAATATATATTCTAAATATCAAATAAAAAAGTAAATAAGATTTTAAGGATCACTAATATCTAATAAAAATAATTTAAAATATATAAAAGTTATTATCAATATAAAATCAATATCAAAATTATAATTAAAAAACAAGTTGTATAAATTTTAATAATAGTCCTTATAAATGGATTTTTTTTAAACTAACAATCTAACTACATTTTATAACCAATAAAAATCCATTGATATGGTTTTCACTTAGCTATATAATAAATGGTACATTAAATATATATGTACAATACTTTCACATTGTAGCCAAACTACAACACAACATCCACCCTCTCTAAACTTGTACATCTTCTAATATGCACAAAAAAAAACCAAAGTTGTGGTCAATATCATGCTATTATTCAAGAAATATCCTTCTCAAAATCTAATTTTTCTTTTTTATTTGTAAAGAAATCAATCTCTTCTCCTATATCTTCATATATTATATCTTTATTTTATTATTTTAAAATTTTTATGCATTTTTTTGTAATTAGAATTTTAAGGTGTATTCCATCTAGCTCCTTCAGTACATATGTGGCATTATTTAAAATATTTACAACCAAATAGGATCCAAATCAACACTTAGAAATTTTTTTATGAATATTATGCTAGTTATCTAGGCTACTATCATATTGTGAGTCATCAAATTGACTCATTAGTTGTTTTAAGAGAAAAGAATGCATTTAGAGTGCCAAAATTATAATCATGAAGTGAAGATGCATTTAGAAGATGCTAAAAAGGAAAAAAAAGTATTAATAGAAAAGAAATAAAATCATAGTAAGTCTTGGAGGCAATTATCTTAATTGATTTAGTATTTTCTCTTTATTATAAGAATTAGTATTTAGTTATTGAGACCAATGTCTATATTGGCCTTCTATCTCCATGTACCATTTGTTAGAAACATATAAATATTACTTAATAGGTAGAAGAAGCATGAGAAATAAACCTCATATCTTTTTAGTTATTTATGTAAAAAAATAGAATTTTTAATTGATTTAAATTGATTTTATTATTATAAAAAATCAAAAAGATAGAATAAAATAGCCTTAAAATGATATTATTATTTTAAAAATATTATAAAAAAATTCGAATTTTATTCATAATTTATTTAGAATTTTTTAGGAATTTTTAGAACAATATTGAAGACTTTGGTAAAAATGAGTTTTAACATCTTGAGAGCCATTATGAAGAAATGGAGCAAGATTTGAAAGTCATACAAGGTACTTAATTTAATTGGGTATTTTTGAATACCATGGTGAAGTCAAAAATGCAAAAAAATGAGCTTTACTAGTAGAAAATAGGAGGACCAGCAACTAATATAGTCCTTGTAGGAAGAGAGGTGCACAAGTCTCATATGAGTTGTGGCACCTTCGATGTAGGTAGGAGGATAAGACTAAGGCCTTGTAGCCTCTCTAAGACACCTTTAAATACTACTTTTGAACCTTGGTGAGGTTTGAACTCATGATCTCTTAAGCAAATTATCCTTGAGGTAAAAAAATTCTACTTAATTTTTTTATTATTTATCTTTTATCTTTAAACTATTATAACTTATTCATAATAACTCAAATTTAAATGTTTTTTATATCATTGAAAAGACAAAAAAATGATCTACTCAAAAATATAATTTTTACTTTTTTATTTTTATCTTTTATTAGATAAAAATATAATAAACAAACTATGACTTAATTTTGAATTGTGAACTTGCTTTATATCATTTACTTCACTTATTTTGTGGTTGTTCTTCTTTTTATTTTTATTACTTGCTTCTTTTGTTTCATACCACCAATTACAAGCAATTCTTAAGTGAGGCCATCTTGTAATTTGGATTGAGAGGTGAAATTTATCCTTACATTTACCAAAATCCAATCACCTTTCTAAATTTCTTTTAGTCTTAACTAATTTTGCTTATCAAATCTATCCTTGTTTTTTATGCATGTCTCTTTTAGCCTTATAATTATTTTTTTCTATATCTTCAATTCTTCTATGTAATTGACAAATTCAAAGTGTAAAAAATTATTTTCTAAATATATTATCTTGTTAAAGTAAAACACTCTAAGTATATATTTGTTCTTCAATCTGCATAATAGACTTTTTTTCTTGTATCAATTCCATTGACACATATCTAGTTACCAAACTGTGAATAGTGCAATCACCTCATAGAACAAATAGTAATAATTTTGACTATTCTTTTGCTCTTCATTTACATATTTTAACAATGGTTTTAACTATTGGAGGATGGTCTTGCTCACTTTTGGCATTACTTTTAGGATTATATACTATTATGAATCCAAGCTTCATTCCACATCTTTCAAAAAAAATTCTTATCTTATAAGCATCTAATTCTCTAGGATTAAGAATAATCTTTTTAATATATCTATATCTACAAATCACATCCTTTAATAAAAATCTATAAATTCCTTCAATAGATTTTGTTTATAAAGTTCTTCCTTCTACTTAGTTAGATAAATTTTTAAATGCCAAAATCAAATATTGTATTTGCCACAATTCCATAAGCATAATAACTAAATCCACTATCCACTTATAATGTATCGCTAAAGGATATGTATGATGCAATCCATCTCTATGTCAAATCTTTGAATACATTTGAGAAGTTTGATACGATTCCACATACTTCATCATATCTCTATACATATTATGACACAAATATTTTTCTTTAAGCTTCTTAAAGGTGGCATAAATATCTCTATGATCGGCCCACAAACTATCATGAAATTCTTAAATTAATTACTTTTGTATTTCTTTCTTGCTAATTATTCTTTGTGGTTTATCACTATCTCTTTTATATTACTTTTACAAGTATCCACCTTATAAAAGGTAGTTGTAGGCTTTCCATCTAATTTCATTAAAATGAATATCATATTATCTTGGTTGCCTTAATAACATACTTGAATAGTATCCAATATCTATCCATTCTTCTTTATATAGTTCTTCTATGAACAACTTTGAATATTCATTCTCTCCTTGTTATATTCTAAAATAAAAGGTAATATCTATATCCTTGATATCATCAATCAAATCTTCTTTCTCTTCATATCTAGTTCAAGATAACATATTTGCTACTGAGTTATTTTTGTTTGTTATATATTTGAATTTAGAATTTAAAGATTTAATACATGCAATCCATTTTAATATAATAATATCAAGGATTTTACAATTGGTGATCATTTCTAGTAATGGCAAATAATCTGTCTCCACTATTATTAATGGTCTTACTAAATAATCACTTTTAATTTTTATAGCTATCACTACCTCCCATAATTCTTATTTCACTTGTTGATAGTTTCTCTGTCTTTGATTTAATACTTTAGCTCTAATTTGTATAGCAAATCAATTCTTTTCTTCATTATTTTGTCTCAATATCCTACCAATAGCTATTGGTCTAATATCAATTGTAAGTATTATTAATTTTTTATCATTGTAACTTATTCTATGTAATATAGGTAAAAAATAATAATTGCTATAACTTTTGTATTACTTTTATATGTGTCTTTTTCCATTTAAACCTCTTTTTTTAAAAATAGATTATAAAGAGGATTTGTTACATGTGTATAATAGGAAATCTATATATAAAAAAATATACAAGCTCCTAAAAATCTCTACACTTTTGTTTGAGAGCTACAAACTTCTTTTATTTGTTGTATGGCATCCACTTTACTAGGATCTGATTTGTGACCAAACCATCCATATAAATATTCTATAATAACAATCTTTTGAATTCCAAAGGTCAATTTAGCTTCTAATAATGTTAAGTGAACTTCTTCTAGCCATAATAAAATCTTACTACAATCCAAAATATAATTAGATGCAAATTTATAATACCTCCTTTGATCCATTATTATTATTATTATTATTATTTTATATAACTTTTTATTGAAATATTATCTAAAAAAAGTATAATCTATTTTGGAATAAAATCACAAAGAACCTTATTCATTCCATTCATCATATGAACAACTGAGTTTATTACTTCTTATAGTAATGTATATATTTTTACTAATCCTAAAAGTATCTTTATAATGGTGATGTTCTTGCTCCTTTCAACAAGTTGAAATTGATCATATCTAGGATAAAAATCCCCAACAAAATAAATGGCTCTACTAACAAATGCCTCAGCAAATTCTCTAACAATTGATCCAATTCTTGTATTTCTAATGGTTACTTGATTCAAACTTGGTAGTTTAAATTATTAATTTTATTTTATTTTTTATGATTTTGTATCTAATTTTAATTTTAATTTTATAATCTTGAAATGCTTATATAATTGAATAGAGCTCTTTTTAATGTATTTGCACTACTTGATCTTCATCTACTTCTTCAATCTTTATAAATTCTTTCAAATATTTTATAAATCTATTTTTATATATATACCTATTATCTTATCATTTTTATCAAGTACATCCACTTTCTTTAGGTCTTTTTTAATTTTTTGCACAACTTTTTTCTCCTATTTTTGTAACTCATTAAGTTGTGTATATTCAACAAATCTACTCTTAGAAAATTTTATAACTCTTGTATAAAAGATATTGTCTTTTCTTTATGAGAATATCTTCTCTAGTGTACCACCCTATCTTCACTTTATAGTGGCACCCTGCAAAAATCCTTAAACTTTTCACTAATCCTTTGTAAAAAACCACTCCATAGATAATCCCTATTGCATTCATAGTTAGTATGTATAGTTAAGAATTGCATTGCTCTTTTACCATCTTAGCTTTTAATACAAGCACATACTAATCCGTCATTTAATACCTTGGTTTCTATTCTTACAGCAATAATATATAGTTATCTAAAAATTATTAGATAAGAAGTATTATTTTAATTAAAGAAATTTTGCTTTGTAGATATATTTTTAATTTTTACCTTTATATTTGAATAAGTACCAAAAACATCTCTTCATGTATTATTTGCTACTTCGATTATCCAACCATATTCAGTGTTAATAAGCCACCTCTTATATTTATAAATATCTTTAGATATAATATTAATTTTAGATCCATGATCAATAAGAGCAATTATTGGATCTACCAAATTTTCCATCTTTACCAAGGTCTCTGTGGTGGTTTTAGTTCAATGCCTTTTAGAATAATGACTGGGATCTTTGTCGTCAATCTTATCCTCATCTAAAGAAAATTGATCCATTTTATTGATGCAATATTTAGTCAATTTCAGCTCTTCTTCTTCTGTTAATATTGTATCCAAATTATTAGATATTATAGATTCTTTTATGAATTCCTTTCTACACTTAATAATATGTATAATGACATTATGAAATTCTTTTTTTGTAATGTTTAAAATTTCTCATAACAAAAATTCAATTTTAGCATTCAACATCTTTTTTTTCAATATCCTTTTCAAATTTGTAGTTGCCTAAATATCTAATTGTAGCTTATAAGCAACATTCTTATTCTTTCTTTTATTCTTATCAGCTTCTATCTTTTTTTCTTATTTTTTTATTTAATAATAGTATATTTCCAAGGTATGATTTTAATGGTCCAATCCCAAATGATCTACTATCTTGTAATACATGTACCTTTTTATTATATATTATATTTTTATCTCCTTTATATCTTTTTTTGGTATTTGGCTTTTTAAGATTTTTTTCTATTATATTTTTTATTCTTTTTTATATCTAATAAAGTTTCATGTTGAAATTTTACAGTAAGCATGTATAGACATGATATCAATAGGATCATCCCATCTTGTAATATTCTTGATGATTGTTGTTGTATTAAGCAATTCTTCTCTTGTTATTTTTTCTTTATTCATATTAGATATAGGATTGCTCCACAAATCTTTTATATCTATATGCTTATGAAAAACTTTTTTTTTTTTTTTTTTTTTTTTTACTATCTCAATGGCATAGGTAGTAGCTTCTCTTGATGCCATAGCTTGTCAAGATAAATGATTCTCTAAATTTTTTTTTATCCTTCTTTTTTCAAAATTGGTTTTGAGAAACTCAAATATATCTCATAAAACAATCTTTCTATCTTTCCATAAAATTACTCCTTATTGTATAGTATTAGCAAAATCTCTACACTTCTTGTAAGGATGTTCAATACTATTATACCAAATACATTTTTGTATATATTTTAGCTTTGATGTAGGTTTGTCCTTAAATATTCCACCATTTTCTTCTAATTTTATCACTTTGATTTATAAGTCTTTTATTCTTTTGATCAACTCCTCTATTACATCTTTTGTGGTGCAATTGTAGGCATAGGAATTGGAGTAGTAGATATAAGTATAGCAGGCTCTGATGGTTGTCTCCAAAATATTGAAATTGATAGAGGCCTAATTTTTTGCCTAACTACCACCTTATTTTTCCAATATTCTCTTTTAGCAAGTATATTGACTACCTCAAAGACCTTCTAATCATTAGTGAGCCTATTGTCTTGTTGAGTTTGATCTCTCACAAATAATATTTCAAATACTTAGAGATGTTTCTACTATTAAGTTGATCCAATAATCCAATCACAAATTACAAAGCTAAGATAGCCATTATTTTTTTGTGTTCTACTAGTTCTTGTTACTATATAAAAAGTACAAATACTTAAAACATTTGAGCTATAGCAGGATCAAGCTACAATAATGGTGCACCACTATAGCTTCCACTACCACTTCCTTGTTCTTCTACCATAATAAAATACCAAAAACTTTCCACCCCAAATATCTCACATCGGATTCATGAAGCTATTGTGTGGCGTGATTTTCAATCTAAAAATTCATTCGATACTTGATTATAAAGAATTTATTTTTGATTTATTGGCAAGATTCTAATAAATAATTTATCTTTAATAAAAATAATAAATAACACAATAATATCATAAAAAAAGATATTATATTAATAAAATCTTCTTATATTTAAATAGGTTTGTAAATAAAATTTTTCTTTGATATGTAGAAAAATTTTTAACACTCTTTTTTTTATAAAATCATAACTAATTAATTATTGATAAGTTGGATTATCAATAATTTTAAAGGAAAACCATAATTTCCTTTCAAAATTCTAAATCGTTCAATTTTTACACCAAAACCATAGTCAAAAATCTAAATTTATTGATCCTAGCCTTAGATGTTCAAATTTCCTCAAAAAATTTATTCAAATTTAATAAGGCCTTGGGCAACCTCCTTGAAGCATATTAGATATGACTTTTGGCCAATAAGAATAGAGACTCCTATCATCCATCTCTATTCATCCACATGGATGGCCTAACTATTCTTTTCTATATTAAAAATTCCTTTCTAATCTTTTTTCTAATAAGATTTACATAATATGTATTCTAAATATCAAATAAAAAAAATAAACAAGATTTCAAAGATCACCAATGTCTAATAAAGATAATTCAAAATATATGAAAGTTATTATCAATATAAAATCAACATCAAAATTACTATTAATATATATATTTATATTTATATTTATATTTATATATTTATATATAAATCTCAATAATAGTCCTTTTAAATGGATTCTTTCTAAATTAGCAATCTAATCATATTTTGTAATTAATAAAAATCCATTAATATAGCTCTCACTTATTTGTGTAATAAATTATATATTAAATATATATATATATAATATTTTCATATCATAGCTGAATTATAATATGATAATGTAGTCATGCTTCATCTTCTGGAATATACAAGCATCTCTCTAAATAAAATAGATTGTTCTTGAATTTGAACTTGGAAGTATCATGAGACTTAGATAAATTATTTTTAATATTATAAATAATAAAGTCTAAAGACATACTTGATTGGACTTACTTGTAAAAAGTTGAATCAACAAATAATACTGATTTCATTGCATAAAGATGAAATTATTTTAGCTATAATAACATTGTCTTTTATTAATCAAAAGTTACATTTTTTTCTTTTGATACAAGATAAGAGTGTTTAAAAAAGACATCAGATAGATCTTTTTTTTTTACAGATAAGTGATAATAATCTCAAATTTTAATAATGATGTGTTTCAACGAGCCTGGCAATGATTCAAAACACGTATTAATATGAAATACTCAAGATTCTTGTCATCCATATACATAGTGACTAGATTGAAAGCGCCTTTTATAGGATGATGCCATTCTTAAAAAAAGTCCATAATTGCAAGAAGTTCTTGTCATGGATCTCATAATTAATCTTAACTATTGAAAATTTTCTTGAATGAAAAGCTATTAGATAAAGTTTGTCATTTACTTTTATTTGTGATAATATTACATTTGAGAAAAAGTCCAATACATCTATTTTCATAAAAAATACTTTTAAAAAATCAATACAATATAAGATTAGTACAAAAATAAAAATTATCTTTAAAGCTTTAAATAATGCTTTTGCTTCTTTACTTCACTTGAGTTTTTTTTTACAAGTTAAGCATATCAATAGAATTGTTTTTTGAATAAAATTCTTGATATAAATTCAATAGTAATTGACAAATTTCAAAAAATATTACACATCTCTTATTATTTTTAAAATTTTCCAATCTATAATTGTCTAAATTATTTTAGACCATCATTAGAAATGATATATCCTAAAAAATCAATTTGAATAGAATGAAATAAACACTTTTTCATCTTGGCATTTAATACTATATCTTTAAGTTTTTATAATATATGATGAATATGAAATTCATGTTCTTCTATATTTTTAGAGTAGATTAGAATATCATCTAAATAACAGACAATAAAATCATCAAAAAATTTATAAAAAATATCATTCATAAGATATTAAAAAGCAATTGGTGTATTTATAAGTCTAAAAGACATGACATTATATTTGAAATGTCTATATCTAGTTTGAAATACAGTCTTTCATTCATCACTTTCTTTGATGCAGATCAAGTTATATGTCCTTGCAAATCTATTTTTGTATAGATCTTTGCTTAACTAAACTGATCAAAAAGTCTTAAAATTAAAGGTATAGGATACCTATTCTTGATGGTAATCTTATTAAGTCTTTGATAATTTATATACATTTGTAATAATCTGTTTTTTTTCTTCACAAATAAAATAAGAGTTCTTGCTAGAGATTTTGAATGGTGTATGAAGTTTTTAGGCAAATTTTTATCAATATATTCTTTTAATGTAACCAACTCATATTACAATAAATTATAGATTGGTTCAAATGGTAGTTGAGCTCCTTCTTGAAGATCAATTGAACAATCATAAGATTATACTCTAGAAGAATATATTTTTCTTTTCTTTTCAAAAATATCTTTAAAATCTTGATACTGATTAAGAATACTACTTGTAATCTTTTTAGCATTGAAAATAGATATGGCATATATAATAAAAGATGATCTTTTTTTTGTTGCATGTATAAAAGCTTTCTCACCTACTAATAAGAGTTTGGATGTACTAGACTCATATATTTCTATTTGACTAATAGATTTTTGGATTACATTATTAAAAAAATTAAGGTTACAAAAAATCCAATCTTTTTGAAGATTATATTTTTTCAACCTTGATAATTCAAAAAAATTAGGTTAAAAGAAAATCTAATAATATTAAATATTATTACATTATTATGTCCTTTAATTACTACATCTAAAGGAATAGTTTCATAAGTGATATCTCTAGAAGACAACAAATAACTATCTATGATTTTTGCATGCACGGATTTAATTTTCTTAATTAAAGGTATTTCTTATTTTTTGACAAAATCTTTGTCTATGAAACAAGTTGAAGCTCTTTAGTCTAATAAAGCAAAGACTTTGTAATTTTTAAGTCCTAAAGATATATCTATTGTAAAATAAGATAAGAGATTTGAAGAGAGAATAAAACCTTTATTAAATGTTCCACATGATTCCAGCCGTACAATCCCTATTGTAGTTGGAAAAATTTATTTTTTAATATTTTGTCTTTTCTAGCAATCATTTTTTTTATTTTATAGTTACTTTGCTTCTTTGGACAATATTAACGAGTGTGCTTAGCTTTTCTAGAATATAAGCATAGATTCTCTTGACAATATTAAATCTTTTCCTACTTGGTGAGAGGTTTAAAATATATTGTATCAACTTGCATTGATAAGAGTTTGATCTTTGTTACCTTTTTTTGATCACTTTATTTAAATATAGCTATAAATACTTAAAAGAATAAATTCAAATCATAAAGAAGTCATGAATTTTTTTTTTATCAAAGATGTAAACTAAAAAAGAACACTTCTAAATAAAAGTGCGCCTATATAACCAACTTGAGTAAATCCATTAGAATATTGGAAAGGATACAACCTTAGATAAAGCTTGACTTGTTGCAAAAATCCTCAACATTTTGATCTTATTCTATCAAACTCCTCAGACATACTAATCTTTGCCTCTTTTATGCTTATAGAAGCAATACTTTATAAATTTAATTATGAGGCCAATCTACTTGCTTCCCTCAATTGTATAACTTCTTAGCATAGGCTTTGAACTTCTTCTATAGATATAAAAATAGTACTTCCATAATTTACATTAATAATATATGAAATTTCTACCCTAAGAATATTAACAAACTCTTGAAAATTTGTGATAGTTGCAAATCTATTCTTACTTCCACTAAATATAATATTCATAATTTTTCTTTCTATCTTAGACAATTCAATAAATCCACAATTTAAATAAGAAGAAGATAATCCACAACCTCTAATATCAAATAAAAATTTCTACAAAGAGGAATGATCCTCTCTTTTTAAGAAAAATATCAAGGTTAGATAGCAAAAAATATGAGTTTAAAGATGAATTATCTATAATCTTTAATTATAAAAATAAAAGTCAAATAATCCATTCACTTTTAAAATACAAAATAAGAACAATGAATTTTCACTCTTATCAAATTGTCAAGAATATGAAACACAAACAATCAAAGTATCAAAATATTCTTGTATCACTTAAAATGAATAAAAAATCATTCAAAGATGGTATAACATTAAATTAGAATGGCTATTGCCAAACACAAGAAGAATAAAGACTCTTGAAATAAGACTATGAACAAGAAAGACATTGAAAAAAGTAAAAAAAACTTCACTATTGTCTCTGAATATACTATCTATCTAAGAGTTATGTGGCAACATTCTATAGAACCTTCAGCATGTATCTAATTTATAAAATACATGTCAATCTTATAAGACAAGTTTCTTATATGTGTGCTATGTAATTAGCTTGTTCCACAAGTTATGAACATGTACAACTCGTGGTTAATTTATTGGCCAAGTTTCTAACCTATTAATTACCTATAGACATAAATAAAGATGAAATTGTGTCTATGAAGCTTTTAGAGAGCTTTTGTATAAGATATTATCAAATTAATCTATTTTTATTTATTTCTACCTATCCATGTTACCAAAATAATTATTGGAATAAATCTTATGTCTATGACACTGCTTCCAAAACAAGCAAATGGTCATATTGATATTATAGCATATAAAGATAGATGCTACAAATTTAAACGAAGATATTAAAATCAATTGATTGGTCCAATAAAAAACAGCATTGATCTTTCATGAGATTATGAGCTATAATAATACTTGTAAAAAAAATCCATAGCTTGTTGTCGTTCATTAATAATAGACTCTTTATAGATTTGGAAAGTAACATTTTATATTATACGTGATCCATGTGCCTAAAATACAAAAGATTCAAGATAGATTATTAATATAGATAAGGCAGCTTATAATAACCTCCAACTTGTTTACCAAGGCCAATAATAATTCATCATTTTTAATAATAAGTAAGAAGGTTCGATGGTCATTCAAAATATCATCTATCTTGCAATTGGTGGACCATTGGAATTTAGATAATATTATAATAAATATAGCTGAGACACTCAAGTTGGTCCAAATCCAATAAGGTCCATGAGTATAAAAGCTTAAGAATGTTGCATCCAAAAAGGTTAAAGAATTAAAGAATTGATATATGTATTGACTATCCTTGTGAATCTTTATCTAAGTGTCTTCTAAAAAAGATATATTCTCAAAAATATACCCTAATAATGTCAATTGATAGATAAATTACCATTAGATGAGCTTCATCAATTTTGCAAAAAGACTAAAGTGAGGATCATATAATGCCAACATATGAATAACCTTGGTAAGGCCACTTTATAATAAATAGGTCCACATGGCCTAACTTTTGTAAGTTCTAATTATTATGGTAGCATATGACATAAATACAAATGTTTCTTTCAATAGCACTGAATCACATGGTAAATCCAATACCAATGCACTACACTCTAATATGGTCTCTATTAACAAAATTATGGTAGCAATTACAAACATTACTAGAATGAGCTCTTTTATACTATCATCTACAAATCATCTTGTTCTAATTCATACTTTCTCAATCTAATTATCTAAATCAAAATTAAAAAAATAAAGTAATTGTTAATCCACCAAAATATCATAATTTGTAGCACTAATCATTATATACTAGAAAATAATATATAAATATAGCGATTCAAATCTAATATAGAATATCAATTATAATAATTGCCTAATATATTCAATTGCCATTTCTATATTATTTATTAAGGTGACAATAATAAATAAATAAGGCTCTAGCTTTGTAATGTCTAGATCTAAATCTTGTGCAAGCTGCTTATCAATTATTATTGATTATGCATTAGAATCCATCATCACTTGTGTTAAATTGGCATGGATAATATTGCCACCAATACTACTGACAATTAATTTATTCTTATGATTTATCAAATATATCACTCTCAAGCATAGGTTGCATCATTTTTGAACAAATCTAGCTAAAACATTAGACAATTAAGTCACTTTCATGATCAAAGATTTATTGCCTGATGGCCTAATTGATAGCTGCAAAAGATGATAAAGGCACCTTGTCTTTTAACATTCTATTTATCAAATGAAATACTCCTACCGATTTGAAGTCTAACACCATATATTCTATACCAAAAAATATGACAATTATAATACTTTATATCCCAAAGTATGTGATGTATTTAAAGTGTTAGTCCCTCCAAGTAGTGTTGAAGTTGGACTAATAAAGCAATTGGAAGTAATGTCATCCATAATTATCTATTATTGTATTTTTTTTCTACTCTCCTCTAAAAGCTCATTAGACATTTTAATTACAACATCTGATGGTACATATGGAATATCTTTTTTCTTTTGTTCTTCTTCATATGCTCTTATTTTAAATCAAATAATATCTATCTTTTGCTTATCTATTTGTGGAATTTTATTTATTTATAATCATCTTATATATAGAATTTTTTAAATTCTTTTTAATATCAGATATAATTATATAAGCTTTTTTTATTTACAATAGCAACCAATATCTATTATGGCCTTCTATTCATGGATATGAAGGATTCTATTTTAAAATATATGTAAATACATCTGACATATTTGCATCCTCAATCATCTATATTGAGTACTTGAGAGATTTTTTTAAAGATAAAATATATATTTATTTGGATACTTGACTAAATATAGATATTAGTATTAGTATCTTATGTCTAATATTTATAATAATGATTGCTTATAATAAAAGTAGATGATATATTTATATAAATATAATAAAAAAATTAGTGGTATTTAAAATTTTAAAAAAAAAACTTGATGTTAATTACTAGTAATACATATTTAAAACTGATATCTTAACATTACTAAAGATTTATATATAAAAGATAATAAATATTCACTAGAAGATATGAACTTATCTTTAATAAGTCTATCTTGTGCTTCTAATCTAAATTCCATATTATCAAATTACATAATAAGATCATATATGTCTATTAGATTCTCAATTTAATTCATCACAATAATACTAAGGATATGTATATGTATTTTATCATCACTCTATAGTTTGATAGAGTATACATTATATGTATATTTTTTTATCTTTATTGTTTCAAAAAAATTTGATATATACTTTTTAGATATCATAATATATAAGAATATATAAGTATATCTATCAAAAAATACTCTCCCAATAGTTTTAACAAATTTATTAATATCAACAAATGTCATGCAAAAGAATCACAATAATATTATTACATATTTATCAAATTCTTTTATATCAAAGCATAGATGTAATTTAGACTAGCCAATCTAATTTGGCAATCCAATTTGACAAAAATGACAGCCATTGCCGAGCGCATCTATCAATAGTAACACAATCTTGATTGTAGTTTAAGCACAAGTAACAATCATTGCTACTACCTCTTCAAATGTACCAAATATTTATATATCTGTTAGAAAAGATATTGACTTATCTCACAAAGGTAGCTTCATCTTTGCAACTTGGCTCAAAGATACCATAATATTAAATTGCTTCTCCAATTTTGCAATATTAACTTCCAAGGCCTTTTTTTCCTTTTTAATAAAGGTTATTTTTCTAGATACAAAATGAGGTAGTGATTTTAATTATGGTTAAGCTTACTATAGTAAGAACACTTTAGTTAGTTACGCTTTGCTTCTTTTTTATCTTAGCTATATTTATTATCAATTTAAAATTTTTTACACTCTGATTTTTTTATTTTTTTAGAAAAATTAGGATCACCCTTGACATAGCCTACCTTGCCACATGTCTAAGAGTGTAAAATCATAAAATAATATTAAATTACTACTTTGAAAAAAATCTATTTAAAAAGGCTACTATTAAGGTATATACAATTTATATATATATATATATATATATATATATATATATACATATAAATTTATATATAATAACTTTTGAGGTTGATTTTTATATTGGTAATAACTTTCATATATTTAGAGTCATCTTTGTTAGATATTGATGATCCTTGAAATCTTATTTTATTCTTTTATTTGATATTTAGATCACATACTATATAAATTTTATTAGAAAAAAGATTACAATAGAATCTTGATATCAAAAAGAATAGTTAAACCATCCATGTAGATGAATGGAGATGGATGATGGAAATCTTTATTTTTATTAGCCAAAAGTTATACCCAATGGACTTCAAGGAGGTTATTTGAGACCTTATTAGGGATTAGGATTATTCTTTTGGCATCATTTGAATATTGGAGACTAAGGCCAGCAAACTTAGGATTTTGGATATAATTTTGGTGCAAAAATTTAGTAATTTGGAGATTTTAAAAAGAAAATATAGGCAATGAAAGTTAAGATATTGATTTTTTATTTATTGTCATTCTTTGAGGTATAATGCATGCATATAAAAAAAAATGAAAAATCAACAATCAATATTGTATTATGTATCATCTTATTTGAAAATACATTGAGCACTTGGCTATAGAAGGTAAACTTTTATTATGCAACTAATCAAGAACCTAATAATCCTAATAAAATTTTTAATAAATTTTAATTTAATCCTTAACAATCTTAATCAAATTTTTAAAAAATTATAAAGAAAATTTAAAGAAATCTTAATAAAATCATAAAAAAGCCTTTAAAAAATCCTAACCAATCTTAATCAATCCTAATCAATCTTAAATAAATCCTAAATAAATCCTATTTGTACTTTAATCAAATTCTAAGTAAATTCTAATAAAATCTTAATGAAATCCTAATCAAATCTTAATCAAATTTTAATCAAACTTTAATGAAATCCTAGTCAAATTTTAGTAAAATCCTAATAAAAGTCTAATATAATCTTAAAAATCTTAATGAAGTTCTAAAAATATCTTAAGTAAATTTTAATCAAATCTTAATAAAATCCTAATAACCTAAGTAAATCCTAATCAAATTCTAAGTTAAATCCTAATAAAATCCTAACATCTTAAGTAAATTCTAATCAAATCTTAAGTCAATCCTAATCAAATCCTAATCAAATCTTAAATAAACCTTAACAAAATCTTAATCAAATTCTATGGTATATTTAAAATCTTAATAATTATTAAATTAACCATTGATCTTTATTCAAAAAATTTACACTTTTTGATCTATTAATTGGAAACAAGTAATCAAAATTTGAAAGAATTTGAACTTATATTTTGGAAGAAAAAACTCCTAATTCTTTTAAGTGTTGGTTATTCATCTTTTCCAATCTTAATCTCAATCTTCCAATGTCAATAGCTCCTTTTTGCACTATTTATACATTTTAAAATTTTACAAAATGCTAAAAACTAAGTTAACTATTAGCTCAAAAAAGAACCATTGTAATCTAACTAGCAAATTATTCAAAATCACAAAAATAATTACTAATCCTTAAAATCCAATTTTCATGATCCTAGCTTATTTAAATTCTAATAACCTCTAATCTAATCATTAGATTAAGCTTGAATTTAGAATAGATATTTAATATAATTATATTTAAAAATCTATAAATTTTTATTTACAGATCTATTATAAAACTCACAACATACTATAAAATATGAATCCACTTTATTTCTTAATAATTAGAGTCATCCAAATAAAATCCTAACTTTGCATAGCTCTCACAATGTCATTATAAATTCAAAAATCTTAAAAGTAATATTTAAAAAAATCTTATCAAGTTTGCTTTGTAACCTTACTTTTTGGTCAACAAAAAAATCCTCTATCTATTTATGAAAAAGACTTGTAAATAGAAGTCTTTTTTATAAAAAGATAATATTAATATTAAATATTTTTATTACCTCTCTATATTTTTTATCTATATTTTTATAAATAATTTTATTTTTTAATATTCATTTAAGCTTTTTTTTTATAATATATGTCTTCTTTTATTCTTTCATCCTATAATCAAGTTACAACATGACATCAAGATTAAAAAAAATAGTTTTTTGGCTAAGATATATATATACATATGGCTAAAATATATATATATATATATATATATGGCTTGATAAATTGTAAGTTGTAATGAAGGAGATATTAGAAGTTGAAGTCAATGCTTGCAATCTAAAGGTAGTGAGTAACCAATTTATTAAGTAGTTGTGTTTTGATCTATATCACAAGTAATTTAATATAATTTTAGCTTAAGTTTTTTAGAAATATGGATTATTATGTTACAAAGCTATACATAGATTTTGGTGGCATTTGAATTTTGGATTTTCGATATATAAAAAAAATAGTACTTAAATATCTATAATTTAGGATTTTGAACTCTTCTTAGGATTTTTGAAATATTAGATAATTGAAAAAAAATCCATAGTTGATATTTTTTTGTAATAAAGCTTAAATGTATAAAGTATACTTTTAAGAAATTTGAAAAAAATTAAACAATTGGATCAAGAGATATTAGATCCTAAAATTCATGATTTTTTTTTTTTTAAATCTTTTACAAATGAATAAGATATTCAAGGGTTTTTGTTATAATTTCAGCATTTTGTACAAATTAAAGGATTTTTTTGGGAGCTAAGACTTTATACAAGTAAAAAGATGGATATATGGAGCTATGACAAAATTTTGATATAAAAATGAATCTTTGAAAGGAGATTATAGATTTTTGTTGAAGTTACTAAAAACCTAACTTATAAGCAATTAGTTAATTATGATTTGATATAGAAAAAGATCTTTAGGAATTTCTAGTTACCATAGAAAATCTTATGTATAAACTTGCTTAAATATAAAATATTCTTATTAGTACAATATCTTTTAATATTATTTTATTTATTATCTTTTTTATTCAAGACAAATCACTTATTGGAATTTAATTAATAAGTTAAAGATAAACTCTCTACAACTAAGTACCTAGTATATTTTTAGATTAAAAATCATACCATATAATACTAATTGTATTTTTTAATGGAAACTTTGATAAATGTTTGTACTAATGTGGCCTTGCTATTATAATTAAGGATGATTTGGAGTATGGCCAAATCCAGCAACTAATTATCAATCTTACATTAAAAAAGTTTGACTAATTGACTTTCAGCAAATATATCCCTTAATCCTACCATATATCTTATCAACCGTTGTCGGGGTAGAGAGAATTTGCCTTAAGAAAGCGTTGGGCTTCTAGCTGTCACTAATTTCTCAATCAAGCTTCAAAAATGAGGAAAACTCAAAGTTTATATATATATATTTTTTCTTTTTGAGAAATTACATCAAATACATAAGCCTCAAGTAACTAACAACATCCAAAGTGTGATAAAATCCTCTAAAACCTTATATATCTTTATGTGGAAATTTTCTTGAACTTCAACATCTTATATCTCCTGATCCAACTGTCCAAACATAGTAAAATTTTACATGAAGTACTGATGAATTCTTATCAACCTCTACAATAATTTTCAACTGCAAGTTCATTGCGGATCTTGAGGTATCTTGAAAACCCTAACAGTCGCTTCAAACCCTTGTCTTTTTACACCTGCATACAAATTTCTTCATATCTCACAAACTATAAGCTCAAATTCCATGAAATTTTTATGTATAGCTTCTTAACACAAAATGTCACATTCTCCAAGAAGTTTGAGCCAAAATTTTGTCTGAAAACTCAAGTTATGGCTCAAAGCATAACTATTAACAACACGGTGTGCTTACTGCCTTGGAATTGGATGTGCTGTCTTCAACTCTTCATATCTCCTTTGTCTAAACTCAAAACTTAAGAATTCCTTCGTAACAGACGTAGATCTTGAAATCACCTTTCCAACCGCACCGTCCGATCTCCAAAAGCCTCCGTACAACTCCGCGAAATCCCAAAAGAGTGACAGTATGTATGAAATCCACTCTTTAACTTTGAACAAGTATAACTTCTTCACCCTAACTCCAAATCGTCTAAAATTTCCTCTCAAACTATACCCAAAACCCTAAACTTTACAACCCTACCTCTGAAATTGCAAATCCCCCTTTTGAAGTTGCCGAAAACCCCCTGTTAAGGTCGCGGGCAGCCTCCTCAAAGCCCATTGGGCATGGTATTCGACCAATAGGGATGAAGTTCCCTATTCCTTGCCTTCATCCTACCATGCCTTCATTTCATCCCTCCCAATTAGCCTCCTACTAGCTTAAATTTTCATCCTTAAGTCCCCACCTTCTCTCAAGGCTTCATACTAAACATTTAGATCTTATAATTTTTAAATACCATAATTAAATAGGTAAAATAAAATAAAATAAAGTTTCTTCTATCAATCCCTTTAATTTATTTTACTAACCATTCTAATACATATCTAAATTTATAAACATATTAGGCATTTTGAGTGGATTTTACATACTGTAAGCAATTACAATACGACATCGTATATATATCATACAAAGAGTATCTTCTTTCTCATGTTAGAAGTCTTAAATGTGCTACATCTCATTGCGTATGAATCCTCTGTATTCAATTTTTAAATATATAATAGACAAACTCAAGGATTTAAAATGTGGTAGTTCTTCCATAATAGTTAAAGCTATCTATATGGCTTAAGCTATCCGTGACATGGTAGGCAACCTACTCCCTTCTTTAAGTATTACCATATCTTTATCTTTACCATTGCTAGAAGATGCTTCACTTTCTTCCTTAAGCTATTCACGTTCTTTGATAAGAAGAATCAAACTTATTATAACACCCTCTTTGAGAGTTACAATGAGATCTATACAAGTTTGCTAGTATGTCTTTACATTGCATAACTCATCAACATGGTTGTTTGTCTAATGCTCATAAATTTGGAATGCCTCATGCTCCAAATATTGCAGCAGTAGCTCAAAGACATATTACTTGTTAAAAATGGAAGACTGCTAGGACTTTTCTTTCATCCACGTTTGAAGCCTAAGCTTCTAGTTGTATACCTATACTCCAAACTAAAGTCTACGATTAGTGTCCAATATCAAAATAGACCCAAAAACCTTATCAATATTTAATCTTAGTCCAAAGTTGTCAGTGGGATTACTTTTTAAGTAGTTTAGTGAAAAAAATCAATAATATTGATTCTTAATTTATAACATAAATTTAACTACCAAAAAATTATAACTATCAAAAGAATAAAAGTACAACTTATATTTGCAATCACCACCAAATTTTATAATTTACTAGTCATTACTTCCAAGTCACCATAGGTTCAACAACCACTCTATAGAAAGATCTTACTAATTATTAATTCAATATAATATTAATAATATCCTAGCATAAATTAGTAAAATACAAAATGGGACAACACTAGAAACCTTTGGCAACTATATCTGCTATTGGAAAGGATATCAAAACACAATCCAAAAATCAAAATTCAATAGAATGAATCAGAGCCACCAATACATGTTTGCAATAGGTGATCACAAGTAGCAATTCATGTGACAATATCAAAAAAAGATATTAAATAATATCTCTCTAAGCTCTCATATCTAATATTTATAAAAAAAATTAAAAATTGGTATTCAAAAATACGATTCAGCCCATAAAAACAATCATTTAGAACTAAAAATGAAATCTAATTGCCAATCCAACTCCATTGTTGGATTTTTTAGCAAATTTTATATTAAATAGATACAAATTTCATTGAATTTGAATATGTAAGGCCTTCAAAATAAAAGTTTTAAAGTTGATACTTACTTATGGATGAAATTATATATTATAGATGAAATTATGTAATATGGATGAAATTGCGGTTGTGGCTTACTAGGTAGTGCTCCAACACCTTACTTTAATACTTTTACTTTCAACTTTAATCTTTAATCTCTTTAAAAAATTCTTTTAATATTCTCAATTTTTCACAAATCCATATAAGTTCACATTACATGCTATCTTTTGAATTCAAAGTAAATATAAAAGTAAAAATAACATATTAAAAAATATATTACACAAACTATTCTTCTTCTCAAATAAATATGGTATTTTCTCTTAAAAGTTGTAGAATAGCTGTTGCTTCAGACGAGCTTGTTTTGGTAACACTCGAAAGAACTGAAATTGATGATTCAACATACTAAAGTGTGTTCTTCACTCCACATGGGTATTTGATCAACAAGGCTTTTCCTTGGCAACTACTGTGGCAGCAGTCCAACTAGATGCATCTAGATTCATGTTGAACACATTTCATAACATGCAGCAGATTATTGAGAGCATGAATTGATGTCTGCTTTGAAGCTTTGCCACAAGAGACAGAGGAGCACCCTCACGAGATTGGATCCAATCTGTGGTGGCTGACAGAAATGCAGGTGAAAACAGTCTTCACGGTTGCCGAACAATGAGCTAATGGAACACCACCACTGGAGATCTCACGAAGCTGGAACAACGACTAGCATTTCATAGTTATCCTCATGGACGCACTGTATACTATCTCTAAGTTTGAGGGTTCATAAATGGTGGTGATCTACGGAGACATTGCAAAAGCTCAACTCTCACCCTGTGATTGTTTCAAGGTAAGTATACCGTTTTTATTGCAAGAGAACTGTCAGATTAAGATCCAGATACCAGCATGAAGAGTTGCTAATCTACGTCATGTCGCTTAAATCTGATGTGTAGATGGAGTCATAAGTCTTTGGCAGCAAAGGGGATGGCAACTCAACACCGTTGCAGTTACAGCTCCGAGAGACCAGTATCATTCCCATGCACTACACCACAAACTCTGCACACAAAGCTTGGGATTGATTATCCATCTACCATGTTTTTATACACCAGTCATCAGTACGCATCACTAAAACGATCGAAACATCATTCAAAGCAGGTCCAGTGTGCGAGGCATTCCTGTAATGTCAGAGGCATTGCTCAGCCTCCTTCACATCGGATAGTAAAAAAGTTGAAGCCGTTGGTCAAACTTTTAAACTCAAATGTCTTCAAATCAACGTGACAACGGGACCCACAACGGCAAATTACAAAGCTGTGGACGTGGACAGTGTGAAGATGACCACACAGCTACTGCAACTGACAACCAGCTGTGTCCACACATGATGGCATAATTGAGAGACATGCTGCATGGCTGCACGCACTATTATCGAGCAACACGTAACCACCCAACTTCTGAGACCTGTAATAAAAAACAACACAAAACACAAAATCTAAAAATAAAAACACAACAAAACAAAACACATAAGAACAGCGGATGATTCTCATGGTGTTAGAAATCTGAGCTGCCACTAGCATCGACCTCTGGACTTGGTAGGAGAAAAATTCAAAGCAGATGTGAACCCATCTTACTGCACCGCCAATATCTGTTCGGATTGCTCGGAAACATCGCCTGAAGTGGGGTACACAATCCGATTGTGCAATTGGATTACACAATTGCAGGGTTTTGCTCAATTTTTCCTACAAGTTGTCACTAGTCAAATGCTGCATTGGTGGAGATTGTTGGTGTCGGTAAAGTGGATTCTGGAATTTGTTTGTGCGACTGGGGTGGCTAATCCAGTGCAGTGAATTTTAATACAATTGTTACTCACTTGAATTCATTGATTATAATTGATGGATTACATTGTTTATAGTGGAATTAATTTGTGTGTGGACCAATCTTTTTAAAAGATGATTAAAACAAACGAATGATTGGTGATATTACTGTAAAGAATCAGTAAAATGTGTTGAATTATAAAATTTTGAATTGTGCAGATACTGTTGCAAAAAGTTCTTACTATTTATTCTACATATTATCTACACTCTAAGTAAATAGACATAAGTTTTTTGAAGATCCTTGTAAGGTGCATATACAATTATAAGATATTCAAAACGTTTTAAAGATAATATCATTTTCAAAATGCACCCACAATTACACAAACTTATCTATAAAGCTTGTTAATTTTATCCTTAGAAAAATACGATTAAATAATTTCAGAATTAAGTAATTCTGGACCAAAGGAACTTGTTTAAATGCCAGAGGCAAATCCACAATATTGAGAATTCAAATTCGTGGGCGTTCCAAACAAGGCGGACACATCCCAGTAACAAGGTGAAGTGAGGAACCGCAGGACATAAACATCGAGCAAGTCACTATCCAAGATACTCGGGTAATCGTCCGGCGGACATCCCCCGTATACCCGCTACGGGACCTCTGGATAGCAGTATCACAAGTCGTGCGGCAATTCCTCATACCCTGATTGATACCATTGTGGCGGACAATATCGGTCGTAGGGTGATGTCGGCCAGACGGAGTTTCGCATTCTTCGCTTTTTTGTATTGTGACGAAGAGGAATGGTCATAGGACCCACCCTCGTGCAGCAGAATCGGGGAGGGGCGGGCATGGAAGCCCGCGTGGGGGGAGGCCGCGCCGGGAGAGAGACGAAGCGAGGGAGGAAGTCAAGGCGATGGCAGTGGGGCGGGGAGGCTAATGTGGCGATCCGGGGATGGGATGTTGCCCACTCTTGCCGCGAAATCATCATCGACTCATCGCTACATGGTTTCGTCCTCCCAGGCGCTGCGTCTTCGTCTTCATCGCCACGTGCTGGGACTGCGGGGCTGCGATAATGCTTCTTTCTCATTCCTCACCGAATTGCCCATACTGCCCCTCCCTCATCCCCCACGCACTCATTCCTCTGCCAATTCGCCATCGCCTTGCTTGTTGCCAGCTTCGTCATCACACCCTTACTCTCTCTCTCTCTCTCTCTCTCTCTCTCTCATCCCACTGTGTTTTTTACGGAGACCTTGACTGCCGTTAACCCCGTGATGGCGTCGCGTGAGCTGTTTCGTCGTGCGACTTCCGTGCTGCATCGACCCATGGAGCCCCGAGTTGCTCTTGCGTCTGTGCAGCAGGTACTGCACGGGTTTTCATGATCGTGATTTTACGTTCGTGTGTGTCGCGGTGTTTGGTGGTTTTGTGGTTAGGGTTCAGTGTGAAGTGCAGGGACGTGCAATTTGAGGGCCTGATGGTTGTTTCGGTTGGCTGGTGTTCGGATTCTTGTTGCAGGGTTGTCTTGGGTCCAAATTGCGGTTTATTGATAGAGTTATTGTCATGGGTTTTTTAGTTTTAGTTTCTTGTGTCATTAGAAAGTTGTGAAGGATCGTACTTTCTTGTAGAGGCGTGCCGTGTTTTCTGTTTTGGTCTTAAGTATAAGGTAATGGTGTGTGTTAGATTGGTCGTATGTATCACCTGTTTGTGTCTTTTAGCTTGGATTGTGCGTGTGCTGTTTACTCTGTTATTTGTTTGGATGGAAATTATCCGAGTGTGCGCGATTTGATTTATCGGTTGTTTTGAAGAGAAATGCGTTGAAGTCTGAAAATCTTACGAGTCGGAATCTTTTAATTTTTTTCCTAGGCAAAACGTGGATTCGCGCAAGAGAGACCCCAAGACAGCTCGACGTCTAATTGGGGAGCAGGTGAACCGCCCATCGATGAGAAGAACACCGAACGCGGGGTTCCTCCAAAATCTGATGCAGAAGGCCAAGTGCCCACTCCCAGTCTGAATAGACAGAAAAGCACCCGGGATTTCATTAACACTAAGCGTGAAGAGAAGTTAAATGCTGCAAAGGTTTCAATTCCTGACTGAGTCTCTCAGTTTTTATTTCCCATACTTTAATGTGCATGGTCGATACTTCCTGCTCGTCACAATAGTACTTAAAACTGAATTTGGTGATATATCTTGTACATTCAGGGTGATTTGTTGGTGCTATTTAGAAATCGCCTGAGCGAAACCGTTTGTCTGGTCGTCTCATCGTTACATCGTTGCCCTAATGGTTGCACATATTTAGAGCTTCCATTTGTGTTCTCTTGAATTATTCAGAAGCTAGAGTTTAAGCAGGTCCAAAGTTAAGCTGCATTGGGTGCTAAGGAGAGCAACTGGGGTTGTGCTTTCACAGACTTCCAAACGTCCGTCGGGAGTCGATTCTGGGGGAGTCAAGCTGCAAGAGAACGTGAAAGATCAGTAAGAAGGTTGAAAGTTCTTCAGCAGAGCACACTGGCAATGGATTTAATATGTTCAAGCAGTGATGTTGGCGCTCATTCCAAGGTTTGGGCGAATTTCAAGCCGTGAAGCTGGATGTCCTTATTGACTGAAACCTAGTGCTGTGGAGGTTTTTTGGCAATGTTATTAGATTATAGTGGTATATATTTTCTCTGTACATTCCTTGCTCTCTTGAGGTATGTGTGTTGCAGTTAAGTAGAACGTTGATGTCCTGCATAGAATAGATTCTTGTCGAGGAGTGTGTTGTCTTTTTGTTTTCTTTTTGTTTTCTTTTTGTTTTCTTTTTTATAAATTTTTCTTGGAAGGACTTCATTTAGCCTATGACTTGAAATGTCAAGTCTCCTGTCTTGTGCATTTTGTACAGATTCGTTCACATTCTGTAATAAATCTTAACCTTTTTAGTCGAAGGACAAGTATAATGCAACACATTTGTGTGGATTAGCTTACACTCCAATCGTGCACCAGCAGAATTCATGTTCATCATCTTTAGTATCGTTAACAAGAAATCATTCTTTTGAAACTGGGGTATTTGCATTATAAGTTGCGCAGTCAATGATCCTTGTTAACCGATTATTTCTTGATTGGGTCCATTCCAGAATCACATAAGACCTTGTTTTCCACAACAAATATTCTAGCATCAAAGATACTTCTCGAAAGTATCAATTCAATCATTACTTTTGACGGGCATTCTATGGGTAAAATCACAATTAAGCTTTTTCAATTTGACTTCCCTGCATTGTATAAATCTGGTACGACTTGATTTGTAAGATGTAAGACAAACGAGTCATAAAAAATTTATTTTCAGATTTTACTGTTCTGAATACACAATTCCTTAATAAAAATAATTAATATTGTAAACTGTGAAAAGTGTTATTGTAAGTGTTATTGTATTCTTTGAAAAGTGTATATTTATATTTTATAGTATAACTATAAAGTTTGAATGATGTTATTTCATATAGCAATCAAAAAATAGAATAACACTTACATTATATAAACAAATATTATATAAAATTATTCTAAAAAACTCCCAATACAATTATATATATATATATATATATATAGGATTGATAGCTGAGAATAATATTCATTTGTTGGTTAAAGGTAGGAAGCAAATAAGAATAGAAGTGATTTATTTAAAATGTGAAATTATAAATTAATACTTTATTTTTATTAGTAAGTAGTAAGATATTAGACTTCTATTCTCATTCATTTTTTTAAAAAAAAGTGCATTATATTTAATATTGTATATTTTAAATAGCCTTTATTATAATCTTCTACTTCTTGAATAATCACATTTTAACATGTATTTGATAAATTTTAAATTTCTATCTATAATAAATATAATTGTATCATCTACATATTAAACAATCACAAGAAAAATGGTAGTATAAAAGATGGTAGTACATTAAATAGTTTTAGCTTGAATGGTTCAATATAATTCTAAATTTATCTCAACTAAAGACTTGTAGTATTTGTTTATATTTAGTTATTTTAGTTATAAATATTTATTCAGTTTTTTAAATTAAAATTCATATATATATATATATATATATGCATACACACACAAAAGAATCCATACTTTTTAATAATATATTTTAATTAATGACAATCATAGATACTTTTGGTTATAAATAATATCATTGCTTTTCTTAAAATTAAACATTAACACAAATATATTAATATAAAATTGAGTTTTTATTTTTATTTTTTATAAAATCTTCTATCTTAAAGATCTTATTTTGTAATCTAAAAAAAATGTGCACAAGTTTGTAATATAATATAATAAATAAGATTCTCAAAATGGTTGGAATATATATATATATATATATATACATATATTGTTCCATCCGTTATCGTACTGTAATTACTTACAATATTTAAAAACTAGTCAAAATATGTAACATGTTCATAATTTTTAGTATGTGTTAGAATGGTTAGTAAAATATTTAAAGGAGTTGATATAAGAAACTTTGTTTTGGTTATGGCGTTTAAATTATTTAGAACCTAAATTTTTAGTATAAAGCCTTGAGAGAAGATTGGGGCCTAAAGATGAAAAATTAAACTACTAAAAAGCTTATTTGGAAGGATGAAGGCAAAGAATGGATGAATGAAGGCAAGGGGTGAAGCTCTTCATTCCTATTGGTCAATGGTCATGCCCAATAGGCTTTGAGGAGGCTGCCCATAACAAGAACAAGGATTTTGGAAACTTCAGAGAGAACATTTGGAAATCAAAGACTAGGATTAGAAAGCTTGTTTTTTGTATTATTATTTTGGTGTAAGAATCAAGAGATTTGGAGTTTTTATGAGAGAGGAGTAGGCACTTGAAATTAAGGTATACAAATTGTACCTACTTTCACTCTTTTGAGAATACAAGGAGTTGTATGAGAGCTTTTGGAGATTGGAAGATGCGGCTAGAGAGGTGATTTGAAGATCTACATTTGATGTAGAAGAATTGCTATATTTGAAGTTTTGAAGAAGGAGATATTGGGAGTCAAAAACAATAAATTGAATTACAAGACAATAAGTAGACCGTTTTGTTGATAGTGATGGTTTTTGCCATATCTTGAGCCTCTGGACGAATTTGTGTCTAAAAATTTCCAAAAAGATGTAATATTATGTTAAAAATTATATATCAAAGTTTCACAGCATTTGGACTTTTAATTTGTGAGATATGAAGAATTTAGTACACATGTATTTGTAAACAAGGGTTTGAAGCTATTGTTAGGGTTTTGGCAATATCTAAAGATTGGTAAAGAATCGACAGTTGAAATTTGTAGTAGTAGTTGTGAAAAATATATTAATACTTCATGTAAATTTTGAGTAGATTTGGATAGTTGGATTAAAAGTAATAGATTATTGAAATTTAGAAAAAATTCCCTCCCTATGGATGAATGAGGGTTTTAGAATATTTGTTATATTTTGAGCATTTTGAGGAAAGAAGACTTATGCATTGGATGTAATAGTCCTATGAAGAAGTCTTTTTTATAAATTTGGGGGTTTTGTTATTTTGGATCTTAGTTGAGTAATTAGTGGCAGCTAGAAGCTCCACGCTTTCTTGAGACAAATTCTCTATACCACGATATTGCTAATTAATATCATTTGTTGTAGAAAAAAGTATTAATTATGAGAGATGGCATGTTGAAGGCAAGATGGAAATTGTATCTTACTAGGGCCTTACAATCTAGGTTGCTCAATTCTACCTTGGTAGCCATATAGCCTTGCCTCATCCAATCATATATAGCCACATAGCTTTATCAACCATATGGCTTCCATTAATTACCTTTGTTAAATAATAAACATCAATAAAAATAAATCAATTATTAGAAATTAGAGGTTATTAATTATGCACCATAAAATGGAGTCAGTTCCTAAGATTTTGATTAATTATTGGAGGTTATTAGTTTTTCGAGAATGAATTAATGAAAGAAATATTATATGTATGTATGTATATGTATATATATAACTTCAATAATTTTTTGCATGAAGATTGTAGAAGTGCTTTAAGAACTACAATTTCTCAGATTTGGATGCTTAGCACTACTTCTAAATAATTCAAGAAGTTATTGATAAATTTAATCATACTTTGATTTTATAAAGTAAATTGCATAGATTGATTAGTGATTTCAAAATCTCAATAACGATATCAACACCACATCTCAACCAGGCTTTTTTTTCCTACAAATTATGCAGTACAAAAATTTGAAGAAGCAACAAAAAAAATTTCATGATTTAAAAAATCCAAACTGTACAGGTCAATCAGCAATAAAATTAAGCGAAAAGTCCACAATAAAAACTCAATGAATTAGATGTTTTTTCTCAAACACTTTGCAACGCACACACACACTTATTTGTATACAGCATTTCCAAAACCAAATGTTGAGATACTGAAGGGAAATTGGACACGAATAGGGTTGAGTCTTGCACGGAGACTCGTCGCCATTCTAAAACTGTGTGGAGTGCTGCTTTATGTTGCGTCGCCGCAGAGCCTTGTTTCCAGGGCCCGTTTTCATGCAAAGGGATTGGTGATTTGGAGTTCATTCTATCCTCAGAGACATAACAAGCTGGCCCCCTTGCTTGCCTTGCCTTGCCCCACACCCTCTCTCACTTCCCTTGCGCTACTTGGCGACGTGATTTGTGGGTGGGCGAGCTGTAGCCCTAAAGCCCCCTGTCTCCGCTCTTGTTTGATGCTTTCTGTAAAGCGGTTGGTTATAAATGCTCACACGAGTACACGTTCTGTAGTGCTCAAGGAATGCTTATGAGATTCCGTTGATTGCAACTCAGAGTAGGGCGAGGGTGCCCGATGACAGGGACGCAGTCTGTGTGAGGGGCAGAACATCTGAAATCAATTCAAATATGAACCAGGCGGTAGCTCGCCGTGTTTGCAGCGATGATTGTTGCGGAAAGTTTGGTTTCGAATGTAGAAGGTGAATATCATCGCCCACACAAGGGCGAGAGGGTGAGAATGAAATAATTCCAACACATTCTGACCACTTCGGGGACGACAGCTCATCTTTCCGTCCCGACTCATCGTGTCGCATTGTATGAGGAACTTGGTCGGAAACCTCAACCCCCAAAGGCTCTTCCGCAATAGAAAAATTTGAAGAATCGCGCGAAAATATGCAAAAACCCAGAATGGGCAGAGAGGGGGGTGTAAGTGTAAATCCCTAGGTGGTCTTGGTGCAAGCGAATCCGCTCTTCACCCCTAGGAAATCGAGCCCGGCGGTGCTCCCCACCTGGAGAGCAACGCTGGGGCGACTCCCGAGGCGGCGTTTCCAGACTAGTCCCACCTGTCACAGCGGGAGAAATGGTTGGGTGTCCCAGCGTGGATTAGAAAGGTGACGCGCGGCCACGCAGAGTTTTATTTGCACCAGCCCCCCATTCGATACTGCTGCTGTTTGTTGTTTTTTTAACATAGAGAGAGATTGGACAAGAGGGCCTGGCTCGGCATGGGGAAATTTACAGAGGTCGGAGAACCCGAGGTCAACCTGGGCAGAGAGAGTGGGAATTTGAACCTGGGCTTCATGCAGTGGCTCCCGAACTTAAAGCCTTCCGACCTATGCCTCCCTGTACCCGTCGCCGTTGGGGAAACGTGGTCCCCTTGTGCCAGTCTTTCCAGGGAGGAGAATGCTTTTTATCTCCCCCAATCTCTAATATTAAATACATGGTTAGAGTCCCTCCAGTTGAATATATATATGTGTGTGTATGTGTGTGTCTACTATATATGCATATATATGCATGCGTGAGTTGGAAAAAAAGCAGGTTCGAAATCTATTGGGTAATGAAGGCAGCACAAGATTGGTGGATATGAGGGTGAAGCTAGATTCTATCCAAATTAGGTGTTGGGATTCATCACTCAAGGTTGCCATAGCTGTACCTGGGCACATCTGCAGATTTTGTTTCTTTTTTAGTTAAGTTATTTTGTAGTAGACAAAAACAAGTAAAAAAGCCTGAATATCAATACTCTAGAATATCAACCATGTGATATCAGACACCAGTTCATCATCCACCTTCTACATGCTGAGTGATTTAGTGAGCATGGCAAAAACAGAGAACACAGTTTTTTAACCAGTGGATAATCAGCAGTTGATCGATTTCCTCCATCACGATAAGGACGCGACCGTTGGATCTCAAATGGATGAATGAACAATGGATGGTCACCAACGGGACCCGATGAATGACAAACGTGTGAATGACGGATCGGGCCAACGGGTCTGGACGGACGGGGCAGACGGATGCAAGCGGATATGAACCGTAGGATGAGCCGTGAGACCGCAGAGCCGTTAGATCCCAGCGGGCTAGGATTGTGTAAGGCATGACGGAAGGATGAGAGCGACGGTGACAGAACGGACGGAGTCGCGACCGGAACTTGAACGGCAAATGGAGCCGAGCGACGCTCGCCGTCCGATGCCGCGATCGACGGCAGATCGCGCAGTACCGTTGCGGATCCCTGGACATAGCCGTTGAGGCGTGGGGCTGTATCAGGAGGGGCTTGGAGGGAATGGTCAGAATGCGCGATTCCGACATTGGCCTGTGCGAGTTGTGACCCTCAACCCGAATTTTGGCGTCTTCTCGTGATGCAGTTCGCACGTAATCCTTGAGAGCTGTGCAGTGTTTCCCTCTTCGCGGTCGCATTTACAGTTCCGCGTGTCGTTGGTAGGCGAGTTCTCACATAGGTGGATGCGCTTGCGAGCGAAATGCTCTGATCTTTTGGTTTCGTGTGGCGGAGTGGGTAAGGTGGTGAGAATCACGGTATTTCTTTGCCAGTCCGGGGCTTCTCGAGTGCATTTGTGAGCGGAGGAAGAGTTTTAGATCGGTGTTCGGCGACTTGGTCGTGAGTGTAGTTTTTGAGTTTTTTGAAACTGAGAAAATAGCGGGGTCTGTAGTAGCTTTCTGCAGCACTACTTTCTCGGGTTCTTAGCATGTGATGTGAGTTTGTATTGAATACAGTCAGGTAAGTTGAGTGCTGGCGCCTTCTTTCCCGTAATTGCCTTTCGGTGTTGCCGGTGGGAGCTTCATTCTGAAGCAGTGGAAGTTAGAGGACAGAGTGTGAAGTTCGTCGCGGTGGTGCCTACGGTTACTGTCCGGACTCGCTAATTCTACAATCATGTTCGCAACCAGGGTAAGTAGTATTCTCCCTAATCATGTCCCTTTTTCTATGCCAGTCGATTTTGGTTATACTTGACAGGCCTGACGTGCCTACCTGGGGCACGAGAAATGTATGTTCAGAGTTCCTATGATGTCGAGAATGACTAAGAATGGCTGCCAACAGCCTCCGAATTCAATGGGATCCTCTGGTGTGTTCACTACATTAAAGCATTCTCTGGACCGCTGCATTAGCTATGGTGGTTCATCGATAGGGTTGTGGGAATGGTGCAGCAATCCAGCTTCGGCGACGAGAACAAAAGGGGCGATGGCGTCAAAGCCGCTGTTGCATCCAAAGGTTTGCATTCCTGATATATTCAACCATGAATTCCAATGCCTATGTACTGTGCCTCTCTCGTCATTCGAGGCCACATCGCGTCTGGAGTCCCATTGTGTCGACTCTTCAATTGAAGGGTCCTCTCGGATGTGATGGTTGTGGTATCTGGGGATCATTTCTTGGTACTTAAGCGGACCCGATTTTTCACCTGCAGCTCCCGCTGGAATTGGAGCCCGCAACACTAGGGCAGCGCAAGCCAGCAACCGCAGAGCCCTTGGGGACATTGGCAACCTGGTCGGTGCCATGTCTGTCCGCTGCAATGTCAGCAAGGATGGTGTAGTGGAGTAAGCCCTGTCTACATACTCACATTGGTTATCCTAATGAATTTAGCATGATGACATTGTCCGCGACGGAAACCTGTACATGTGCGTTCCACTCAGTTTCACTGCTCTGACCTTAGATAACTTGTTACTGTCCAGAAACGCCGTCGTTAAACCAGCTGCATTGCAACCCGAGGCTATCACACGTCCCATAACTAGGTATGTGCAAAATGATTCCAATTCTTTGCCAGACTGAAGATTGTATAGCTCAAATTTTCCACAACCTGATGTTAGCTTGGCACCCATTTCCATTCACATCATGACCTTTCGTCGCCCCATGAGCAGGAGGTTTGGGGCCAGTCTTCAGAACCAGCAAGCCAATGCGAGGGTTTCTCAAGCTGTGGTGAGATCCAGCACATAAATCTCTCAATTGCTATCTGGTCCCTGAATTTTGTGAGAGTTACGGACCACTTGTATTCGTGACTGATCCTTCTAGCATGCTTGTGTTGCGCCAGGTCCCTGCCCCCTCTGAGGTTGCGAATCCAGAGCCAAAAAATGCCGACGATGTGGCTTCGTGGGGAGCGACCAAGAGGCGCACGACGTTGCCCAAACCCAGGGAAACTAATACCGGAACTACGGAAGTGGTGTCGGCAGAGGCACAAGCCGGGCTTAGCAACTCCAATGTTGCGGCCATCTTGCCTGGAAACCCGGCTCGCCTCAAAGCCCATGCCCGTTCCAAGGTTGTGAGAAAGGAGAAGGAGCAGACTCTCACTGCAACGCTGACCGAGCGTAGCGAGGTAGCACGTCGTGTGTACGATTCTGAAATGCAAGAGGCTGAAGAGCCTATTCCCAACATTGACGAGCACGACGTGGGTAACCAGCTCGCTGTGGTGGACTACATCGAAGATATTTACAGCTTTTACCGTAAAACCGAGGTCCAGAGCTGTGTGCCGGCAGATTACATGTCTCGCCAATCCGATATCAATGAGAAAATGCGTGCGATTTTGATCGATTGGCTCATTGAGGTACACTCGATTTTCAAACATTCGAATGACCAGTAACCCTTTTGAAATGCTTACTACCAGGTCTAAACCGCATCGACACTAACCTTATACCATCTATATCTCAGGTACACTTGAAGTTCAAGCTGATGCCAGAAACATTGTTTCTGACAACCAATTTAATCGACCGTTATCTGTGCGACCAAAGTGTCTCCCGCAAGAACCTCCAATTGGTGGGAGTGACCGCAATGCTGCTTGCAGCCAAATATGAGGAGATATGGGCTCCCGAGGTCAATGACTTCGTGCACATCTCTGACAATGCATACACGCGGGAGGAAGTTCTCAACATGGAGAAAAACATGCTTAACACTTTAAAGTTCAACCTGACGGTGCCAACACCCTACGTGTTCGTTGTCCGGCTTCTGAAAGCTGCTGCATGCGACAAGCAGGAGAAGACGGCTCCCACGCAACTCGAAATGGTCGCTTGGTTCCTGGTGGAGCTCTGTCTCACTGAGTACCCCATGATCAAGTACGCTCCTTCTCAGCTGGCGGCTGCAGCTGTATACACTGCCCAGGTCACCCTGGCTAGGCAACCCCGTTGGGGCCCTGCTCTTCAACGCCATTCTGGGTACTCCGAGGCACATATCAAGTGAGTGACCTCCCTCCGCTACGTCATGTAGGCGTCTTATCCAGATTACCAATGTGTGGGTGGTTCTGATATTTTAATTTGCGTTCATGATTGTAGGGAGTGCTCCTCCATGATGGCTACTTTGCACAGCAAAGCCAGTGAAGGAAATCTGACTGTGGTTCACAAGAAGTACTCTCTAGCGAAGCTGCTAGGCGTGGCCAAGCTTCCCCACGCCGCCTCTTTGTGCGCTCCGCAAACCAGCAGCTGATTTGCCAGCAATTTATCTCCTTCTCAGTCTTACGCACCGGCGCATGTGGTACTCTTAACCACTGCCTGAGCTACTGTTCCAGGCCTACGCAGTGGGAGTAGTCAACCATCCCAGTCTATACGATTCTCCGAACCTCATAGTGCATCTAGGCCCCTAGTTGCGCCTGAGTAGTCTAGGCTGCTTAGCTGAAACTTCCATTCTCTGCTGCTGTAGTTGGCAATAGTAGAGTCCTCAGCAAGACCTAGTATAGTAGAAGCAGAAATTGAAATTCTATGGAGCTGCTTCAATACAATTTGGATCGTTCCTCTTACTGAGATAGTCCATGTGGCTGATATGTGTAGTTCTGTTAGCCGCTAACTGGATGCAACTAGCTCCGAAACCCAGGAGGAATGAAGGGAAGGAGCAACCCCACAATATTATTAGTTGCAGCCACTCGCTGTACAAAGCTGGAAAATCGGATGGCATCTACGCCACCTTCAATGATACTAAAATTTTCATTTTTGTTATGATGTAATCCGTTGTACTTATGAAAATATAAAAATAAAAATAAAACTGTCATCTGTTCGATTCTCACTGCTTCACTGATGTCCCTCAATTTCTTCAAGAAACCTAGCACCCGTTAGACTGAAATTAACATGTCAGAAAGTAACTATTCTCATCACATATCGAACAGAATTACTACATTAATCTGAAGCAAATTAACCAATGATGTGTTATACGAATATGGTACCGAATTACAAATATGATTATTCATCACTATCAGTTGCCTTCTACGTTTACTTGTAGTAAACAATCTGTAATTTTTACATTTGTTTCGTAACAGAGTTACGCTTGTAATCTTTCCACATTTCAACGCTTGATGCATGGTATGAGTTTAGATCTGACATAGTTATACAGTCAGTAGTTTTCAAATTTCAATTAGTTTCATTTCAATTCTAAGGGTTCAGACGCAGTGGTGTTATCAATCGAACACTGTACAAGATATTTGAAAAAATGATTATCATCTTGGTTATCATTGTTATTTCTAACAGTTTATCATTGTAATGTTGATTATGATTATTGTTCAACGTTTGCTTTATTCCATATACATGTCTATTAATAAAACTCTTTAATTATAAGTTAATTTGAATAGCAAATTTTTAGTCATCAATGTCTTTTATTCATAAAAAAATGTTTTCAAACAAAGAAAAAGACGTATTTGTTCTGTAATAAATACAAATATATTGGCATATAATGAATTTAAAATAATTTTATCCATAAAGTAATGAATAATAATAATAATAATAATAATATCATTATTATTCCTTATGTAATACTAAAACCTCTTTTGTTTTGAAACAGAAGTAGCTCAATTGTATTTTGGGAGAAATTTACTTTTAAATCTCAGCTAAAATATTTATATATAGCCTTTTAAGTTGATTAGATGGCTTTGGCGTAGACCAAAAATTAGGAAGAATGAATTTTTAAGCAAAATGACAATCTAGATATTCATCTATATCTTTGAATTTTGTTTGCAAGCTTCAAAATTGTAAAGTATATTGTATATGTTTTATTATATTATCACTTCTCAATCCATTGCTTCCAAATATTTTTGAAGAACATATCATGCACATATAGTGTTTTATAGATAGTAAAAATTAGATCCATAAATTTTATAAATATTTGTATGCTTTAAAAATTGATATGTATATATATATATAAATTTATTTATGTCAATAGATATAATCTAACTATTATTTGATTAATTATAAAAATTTAAATAATTAGAATATATAAATAAAATACTTTTAATAGATGCATATTAATAAGAAATTGTTAATATTATTTTATTTTATTTTATTATAGATTAGAAATATCTAAACTAAATAATTTTTTTATAAATTTATAAATATTGTACTTACATATACATGTGTATATTGTACTCAATTCTACATAGAGGCCTACATATTGTGGCCTACATTCATGTTAGTCAAATATTGCTTGATTTTGCAAAGAAGTTTAAATAAAATTTATTTTGTTTTCACTTGAAAATACTAATCAATAAAAAGAAATCAACAATTGAATTTCATTACAACAATAATTATTTGAAATTAGACAATTAATTATAATTAACTAATTACAAGAAATAATTTAATACTTTAAACTAGTGCATAATATATCAAAATCTATATTATTATAAATTAATTTATTTTGTATTTTTTAAATTTTTTTTTTTGTATTTTATCTAGATTGTATGCAAAAATAAAATAAAAATACACATATTTTACATCATCTTCTTATATCTAATTAATAAATAATTATTTATTTGGATCTTAAATTGGTGCCATTTTTTAAAATTAGGAAGCAACATGAATATACGCACAACTTGAAATGAGAATAATGATAATAGAAATAAATTTACTGTGATTTATAAAAAATGATGGATTGAAAAAACACCCATCAAATACAAAAGTAGTGTTAGAAAAAATTCTACAAAAGTATATGTTGAATAAATAAAGCTCCATGTACTTTACAAAAAATATTAAATATAAATTTTTTAAATACCTTATTATTTATTACACAAAGTAGTCAAATGTTGAAGCTTTGTTTGCATTTGATCGAATTTGAATCAGACTTGGTTAAATATAATGAGTAAAATTATTAAACATCAAAGTTTCCCTAGAATATGCTTGATGAAAGCTTTAATCTTGCTTTTGTTATATATATATATATATATATATATATATATTTGACAGAAAATTTAAAGTTTATTAAAGTTTGAATTTTTCTACTAAAATGATTCTGGAGTGGAACATGCTACCGTGTCGAGATGGGTCCAGTATTTCAAGAGTTATTACCAAATCGTCCTAGAAGCTTCAAATCCACCTCCACAAAATCTCAATTCTGCCAAAACAAAACATATTATATTTAACAAATTTTGAACTGTATCTTGATTCTTGATGAAGACAACTCCATTTAGTTTCTAGATTACATTTGAATTCAATCGTGAATTTACGATTGCTGACATCAAATTATATGCAGTTCAATTACAGACTTAATTTCATCTATGCTTCCTATACAAAAACAAGCATAAAAACAACAAACTTATTATTTATACATGTATACATACACGCATACCCACAGAATACCAATTCCATTGAAATTAAAAAAAAATTACACGAATTCATACTTGATTACATTAATAGCATTAAAATTCATCAATTATTACACAAAAACTCCCAAAGCCTATATTTTGATTAGCTTCAATACGGTTACACTCAAATGTATTTGTGGCGAAGGGTGATCATTTGGGATGAATGTTCATTCGTTGAAGGATACTCAATCCGTCCGTCCCGAAAAAGTAAAAGAAACAACAAAGAAGAAGCAGAAAGAAACTCGATCTTAAAGGCGGCGAAGCAACGATCCGCATTGCGGTACCAGGTTCGGAATCCGAGCCTACGACTGTACTGGTTCGGGTTTTCCAGCCCTAAATTGCTCCCAACAAAACCTAGGATGCGGGAAATGAAACTTCTTTTTGAGAATTTGAGGTTCGATTTCTAGTGCCCCTCAGCAAGCGGCCGGTGTTCCTGGTGTCTGTCTCGGGGGTTATCCTAGAGCATCGTTCAGTCGTTCAACATGGCGTTGCCAATCAAGCCTGGAAAGGCTGGAGTGGAGGAGGCAATTGAGACCGTCCACCGCATTCGTATCACCCTTTCTTCCAAGAATGTGAAGAACCTCGAGAAGGGTAGGTTGCTTTTCCTACCAGCTTTGTTTTAGTCAACATTTTAGGGTTCTTCGTTCTTTTTGTTGATGTCTTTTTTATATATTTTTATTAAATTTTTTTTTTAGGTCGTGACGCACTCTGCTGCTGCGTCTGTCGTCTAGGGGTTTACGAGGTAGCACATAAGTCTCAGGTTTTTTCGTGTTTTGTATTTCGAGGTTTTTTCCTGCTCTTTTTACTGAATAGTATATGGAATAGCTTTTAGAGTTTTATTGATTTGTGAGAGGGTGGGTGTTGGGTTTCATTTCGCTGACGGCTGGGTTGCGTGTGCAGTGTGCGCTGACTTGATCAAGGGTGCTAAGGACAAGAGGCTCAAAGTGAAGGGTCCCGTCCGCATGCCCACCAAGGTGCTGCACATCACTACCAGGAAGTCTCCTTGTGGAGAAGGTATGTTTTATTTTCGATTGACTTTTATTTCAAAGGGCTGTACTCCTTACGATTCGCTGTATGGGCTGATTGTCTCATACAAACCTGTGCTCGTCCTGTGCGACTTGATTTCTGTAATTAGTATTCTGTGCTTGACTCTGATGAATATTAAACCGAGTATCAGTAGTAGTCCTTTTAATGTTCATGTTCACCTGTGGAAGTTTATATATCTGGATTCCCATGTCTTCGATGTTTCCCTTGGCATAGTCCCTGCCAGTCGGGTTCCTGGTTCTAGTCTAGTTGTCCGTCAGGTTGTAATGAAAATTGTGTTAAACATTTACCTTTTTTTGTAAACTATATGACAACATCTTAGTATGCGACTGGGCTAACTCGTAAACCTTGTGATTTGGCAGGTACGAACACCTGGGACAGGTTTGAGTTGCGTGTGCACAAGCGAGTGATCGACTTGCACAGTCCCTCTGAGGTTGTCAAGCAGATCACTTCCATCACTATTGAGCCTGGTGTTGAGGTGGAGGTTACTATTGCTGAGTAATAATCTACCGTGGAGCGCTCCACGGTAGATTATTGTGGATGCCATGGAACATTAGTTTTAAACTTCCATTCCATGAAATCCGTGGTTTTGTGTTCCACTTCCACTCGCGTCACACATTCAGCTTTCTTTAAATTGTTGCATACATGTATGATTGTGTGTGTGTGTGTGTGTGCGAATCTTGTACCTGATTGTCATGTCTCTGAATTGCCCCCGTGTATCCTCCGGCTGTTCTCGACAACATTGCTGTATGTAGAGTCTTTGTGTATGAGCATGTATTTGGATGATGTACGTAACTGTCTGATTGCATGTAGAATAACTGTCGCTTCCTGTGAAGTAACATGCTATATACATTTGGAGGTGTAATGTTATATCAACTGTAATTCGTAAGAATAGTACACATTTCTATACAGGTCCGGATAGTGATACCTGAATGGGCCTAAGTCCCAGTAGTTTGATGCGTTGGGTTGTAAAAAAATTTCATGCACGTGTGTTTATTCAATCAAGTTTGAAGGTGTGTATTCTTGCTGTGCTTGGAAAGAATAAGATGTTTTCGACACTGTCTACACAAACTGCAATGTTTTATTGTTCATTCCTCTTCCTAATAGTGCAAACTGCTTTTAAAAGTTGCGTCAGGACATGTAAACACACAGCAATAAATATACTGGTGATAGTCACATTAGTTTTGGAAATGGAAGTTATTTGGCCTTCTGTGTGCAAGTAATGCAAGTACTTGAACTAATATACAGGAACTCCAGAAAGAACAAATTATTATTTGATATTAAGTTTTCATTTAAAATTAAAAATAAAATTTAGAATCTGTAAATCTTGAGCTTCTGTGTAAAATTAGGCATACAAATAAATGAAATTTAATTTTAATATATCAGCGTCAGTAGATGGTTTACGGCCAGAAGCTTTTAAATATATACCATGCATAATTTAAACGCTTTCAATTTTTTTAATATATGAAATTTAAATGAAATAAATGAAATTTAATTTTAATATATCAGCGTCTTGCACAATGTTTTGTTCACTCGGGGAGGTGTCTACGTGAACACATGGTGTAAAGCAGGATCCTGTGATTTTCATAGCTCAGGGATCACCCTACCCATCGTTCTTGACCGTGACTTGTGTGGGATAATGGAAGTGCAGAAGTAAAAAGCTGGCGGCATGTGTTTTTAATGGTTTAACATTGAATGTAGCTTGAGGAGACTTGTGTACGTTGAACCGAGCGTCTATGGATGCCCTTGACTGTACGTGAAGTTCTCATTTTGCACAGAATGAATGTTTTACAACTGGATTTTGTATCACCAATTTTATTCTGGACATAAATCACCTTTACCCACACTTGCTTACTACGTAACTGTGTGTGGCTAACTTGAGGATTCTGAGTTAAAAGCTCTAGCCATAAATGAAAACCGATTTGATTAAAGCTGGTAAGAAAAAAAACAACCTTGGCAAAATTTCTCGTTGAATCTGATGTATACTAATGTGATGCTTTCACAGAGTGTTGAATTTTAGAATGAACTATTTTAGATATACGCAGGCAAAGAAGCCCACGTGCATATTCATTTGCCAATCAATAATTGAACGCTATTAACTCTGGCATAGATAAGTCTCACCAACTTTAGCCGTCACTGTCACTTTACAACACAAGAACAATAAAAACGATGAAAATCTCCAGTTTAAGGATTCAGATGTGTGTAAAGTTCACTTCCGAAGCGTTCTATCCAATGTTTCACTGTGTCGTTGCAACACAGATGTAGAAAAACCAAAGCAAAGGTGGTGATTAAAATAGCCGATTTTATTTCAGAAAATTCTTCAACGGTATCACACAAAATCAATGAACAAAGTCGAAGAAAAACTGAGTCTTCGACTGGAGGTATTACAATCTTACAGTCTCTGCACTGATCAATCTGTGTACAAAATCATCGCACGAAGCACAACATTCACAATTGTACAAACACCGCAGAGCTGCGTCACATCGGCGGTGTGTTTAAGCACTGGCTGGCTCCACCACACGGTCAGGAAGGCCGAACTTCTTCTGCCACCCTTCGATGATCATGTCGTCGGGTGAATTGGTTTTCTGGAAGCTTGGGCGACTTTCGAGCAACTGCACATGCCCCAACTTCTGTTATCTCATGAATTGAGGGTATCAAGTGGGTCGTGTGTTATAAATACTGCAATGAAAGAGTTTAACGATGGAGTTTTAACTTAATGAAAAGAAGGGGATGTACACACCTCGATGTATTTATGCAAAGCTTTGTGTTCAGTTGGGATTTTGAAGCCCATGTAATGAGCTAGTGACACTCTCATGTGGTGCAGTTTAGGGATCAATGCATAGTCAGAGTCGGTTGGATTTTCTCCGGCAATGTATGGACCCTGCACATGTTATAATGGGAAAGACACTGTTGGTTACACACCCTCGAATTGTTTATTGTGCAGGTAAGAACAGCATTATTTTCCTTTACAGAAACAGCCTACAATATGTTGTGATCTGAAGGCTTTACGAGCCACAGATGCATAGCCTTAGTTTTAAAAGGGCACGTCTACTCACATTCGTTTGCAAATGCTGATCCAGAGCAGCTAGCTCCTTCAACAGCTCCTGCTTGGATTGGTCATCGGCATTCTTGCTCTTTAGATAAGTTGTGAAGGCTTGGAAGATGTTCAATCCACTGATCATGCAATATTCAAAGAACTTGTAAGCATTTATATTCAAAGTTATGCAGAGTTCTAGTCCATGATGTAAGTTAACTGACAAGCAAGACAAATTGGATTGCATTACCGAAGTGAAAAATTTGAGCAACAAAACTTACATTTGTTTGTACTCCTGAGGAGTCGCCAGGGACACTTCCGGATACTTCTTCTCAAGATGCTCAGCTATCTTGTCAGAATCTTGAATCCATTCGTCCCCATCGCGAAGCACAGGCATCAGACCTTTAGGGTTTTTCTCCATAAACCTTCGGATTCATCGAGCCAAGAGTTAGTGCAAGCATCTCGACGGATAATAGTAGAGAGATAACCTAGTTAAAAACTACTTCAAACTTAAGGAAATTTGACGTCCGAAAGGATAAATCGTTGTTTGTACAATGATAGACGTACCAGTCAGGCTTGTTTTCGCCTTCTTCGATGTAAGTAGCTGTGTAGGGCAGTTTCTTCTCTACAAAAATACAATTTAATTATGAAGTAAACATAATGAGGTAAAAATAAAAATAAAAAGATCTGTAGCTTCAAAATAACTGCCATTCTTGAATTCTGTTTAGAGTGTAAGAATGAGAATTTGTACCTTCCAACTCGATGTAGATGCGTTGCGAGAATGGGCCTGCAACCGAGAAACAATCTCAATGTCAATCACCAAATGGTTCCCAAGTTTTAAACCAGTACCCAAGCTCGTATAGTCGCATAAATATACACATTATTGACCTCTTGTTTCAGTAAGTATCGATTACTGTACAGCATTTCAAAGCAACGGAGAGATCAGTTCTGAAGGGCACACCCCGTGCCTGTCAAAAACTGCCACTACCCAACAGCCATTCGAGAGAGAGAGAGGAATAGAAAATGCTGTTCGGAATGCAGAAACTCACAATCTCCTCGCTCCTTGCTAGGACTGCCGGATCCGGACTTAGCCTTGCCAAAAGCTTCCAAATCCAAGCCAGCGTTCGCAGCCATGGCGTATGCCCTTCCCTTGCTTGTAACGTATGACCTTGGTACACTGACTTTAGTGCCTTGAAAGGATACCTTGGATGCTAGTCGTATGGAGGGCACCTGGACAATGGGTCGAAATTTGGTAACGCTATTGAAAGACGGACCTGTACATTCAGCCAAAAAACCATAATCAGATCACAATGTCGGACTTATAGGTGAAGAATAAACCAAAACAAGCCATCAAAAGCAATCTGCTCAACTTCACATAACTGCAGGAATCGTAACACAAACGTGTTACATCACCATCAACCTCTCACTACATACGAAACCAAAGTCAAGAGGTTGGCATGTGCAAATAACAGGCGAAGTAACAGCAATTGAAAAGTTTCGAGTTCACTCACAAAGTCTGGCGTAGGCGCGAGTGAGGAGAGCTTGCTGTCGCAACATGTTTATAAACTCGGAGGAACGCTGCACCCAATTACAGTTCGTTGGTGGTGTTAGAAGGGAGGACTGTGACTCACATTAAAACTATGGCCAAAAAGGAAAGGACATACGTTGCGAAGCATGCAGATGCCAAGTGGAATGCTCCCTACAGAGGCAACTGGCAATGGCATTGAGGGATGTTCGCCACGAAGCGGCTTCTCTTTCTGGGGCTTTAGTAGTATCTACAATGGAGCGCATTACTCCAATCATGTCCGGAGTGTGCCGGACTCTCTTGTGGATCGACTTCGTCACTCGTGAATTTTTTTTGCAAAACTCCTTTAAGTTGTACCTGTAATACGTAACTGTGTCATGTCAAAACTAGAATTGATGCACATATTCTGATTGGCAAACGTCAGATTCAGGCCCTCGTTGGAATGTTCGGGAGAAGAGTTTGGGTGGGAATTGGAAGAAATGACCTAGATGTCTGAATCCAGTTCTGGAGGCTTACAGGGTGGGCTTCAATGCTGTAGTTGTAATCTACTTATTAGGCACAGGGCTTCCAAAGAAAACATGGATTTCCGACATTTCCAACATTAGACAACGTCATGCGACGAATCATTACTCACTGTTGCCACTTGTTCGTTGTACTAGAAGCTTGAGGACCTTTTCACATAGGCGGAAATGACTCTTCGGACCTTATAAAGTGCAAACGCAAAGTACATAAAAATGCCACTTCAGCCAAAAGGTGTTAAACTACTCAAGGCAAGAAGTTTGCTGTGTTTTTTTTTGTCTTCAAGTGGCCTGAATCCATGTGGTTCAGTGCCCCTCAAAGTGTTGCCTTACGAGGATCTATTGGGTAAATATCTTCGATAAAAGCTTGCTGCCATTAGAAACACGTATAAGCAAATGTAATGTTGACATGCATTGCTCTACCATCCATGTGAAAACTTCTTTAGAGATGTAACCAATAAGAAGCATTCCGAACTATACTTGGAACCCTTGAATACTTCTAATTTTGAAGCCACTGCCATTTGTCAGGGTTTACTGAGTTTTAGTTTAAAGCTGGGAAAAACAGGGCAATGTGGAAGACTCAGGACTGGAGCACTACATTGGGAGGGTCGAATTGCAGCTCAATGATGACTTTGAAATTGACAGGCTGCATCAATATCCGCATAACGGTGCCACTTGGATGCACTTCCTGCTTCGTGGGTAACGCCACAAGGCGTTCCAAAGCCCGCCAACTAGGTTCTCCAATCACCTGAAGTCAATCATCAACTGTAAGATCCTACATAGGTATACTCAACATCATGCGCTCGAAGAAAAAAAAAGGCTAAGTTCCAGTTTAGGTACATGAAATCTCATTCTGTGTAGACTTTCTTTACAGGGTGTTATTAGAGCTATGTTTATTAGGTGTCTTCAGTGCCTGTGAGATGAACCATGATGCAAAAATGTCTTTACGACACAGAAAGCAACAAATGATTCATTTATACGATGGACTTTCACGGCTTGATTTTGATTCAAATTCATTTAAGCGTCCACATGCTGCAAAACCATGTGCACTACCCAGAAAACTCGAGTCTCACTTGCGATCTATTATCCGGTAAATGACTTTCGGTTGCTATATAGGATGTGCGCCATTGTACACTGATTGACAAATCATTGCAGGACGCGGGTTATGCTTACTTTTCCAAATACAGAAAAGCTGCCGTTCCACTCATGGTGGTCATCAAGGCTGAAAAAGAACTCGCTTGTGCCCTGTAAATTATCACTTATAAAGGTTAGCTCTTCACTTACAAATAGCAGTGCAAGAGCTGCATACGGACATAAAAATGAGCATCATTTCCTCACAGAGAAGCATTTGCAAGCTTGTCAGAGTTCTTTGGTCAATCTTCTAAGACTCGTCAGATTTTAGAGCCTCTGCATGGGGATGAGTGCGTTTTCTTTTGCTCTACAAGCCTCATTGCAATCTTTCAATTATGTCATCCACAAAGGCTGGCCTTCCTACTGACTAAGGAACGTGTTTCTTCAATTAATAGGAATAAAGAAAAAAAGAAAAAAGAAAAAAGAAAAGAAAACAAAACAAAACAGAGCCAAATAATTACAGTGATGATCGCCACAGTCCCTTTGCTGTTGCCCAGAGTGGTTTCCAGAGGTAATTTGTTGTCTTCTTGACGTCCACATGAGTACAACCCACCTTGAACTAGCGCATACCTACCAGCACCAAATATTGGATTCAGTCAATTAAGAGGGAACTACAACCTTGAGAAACGATACGGTGAAATACAGTTAACAACTGGCAAAATACTTACCCTTTGCGAGGGACAGAACTTCCAGTGTCTATTGTTGGACCTGGAGGTTCTGCGCGATATAGGCCACATCCATCAAACAGACCCCGATTGATCAACCTCTGTGCACATCAACAAATGTTCAAAGTTTACTACAGTGGCATTAGAATTGAACCAACACCAATCTAGAGCTATTCAAATTCCACTGTTCCGTCCTACAATGGCTGTCGATTAACATGATGTTTGCAGATCTTCAAGAACTTTGTGATGTAAGAAAGCCTAAATATGGGTTGTAATAATCCTCTAATTTGAAGCACACTTCTGCTCCGAAGGTTATGAGGTACTTCATTCAAGAGCTTCGTGATTGTGGATCAGAATTCTAAGCACGAAGCCTTGAAGCTGCTTTGGTAGATGCATTCAGAAAATGAAAACAAAGCAACAAAAGACAACCTTCATATATTGGACAGTTTTGGGCGCCGCCTCTCTTTGAAGTTCCACCCTAATATCCTGCAATGTTCCAAAGTACCTGATTAGATTGACCTTAGCCCTCAACGGTTGAGAACTCTCGACTTTGTGTACAAGTGGTTAATGTGATGCAAGTAGGTTAAAATCGCCTCTTGGATACCGTACTGCACGGTACCCAAGAAGCAAACATGCAATCGCAAATGAAGCGAACAAGTACTCCAATATAAAGATGTGATCTCTAAAACACACACGAAAACGATATGAAAAGCATGAATCGTTGTTTATTCTCGATGTTTGTTCTTGACATTCATGGCAACTGATGTTTGTGAGACAATAGAATGTCACGCTTAGAGCGTGCTGATTTAGGGTGATTCAGGTGATAATCTACTTGAACATTTCTTCTTGAGAACTCGTACTAAAGCCTATGTGCGTATTACTCCACAACCTCCTATAATTGCAAATACTTTATTCGCTTGAGAATTTTACAACATACCCCATACTTAGTCGCAAACACAAGGTGCTCCTTTGGTCTTTGAGGATAACCTAATTAGACGCCCATCCACCCATCCTTCAAAAATCAATCTTCATCAAGACAGGAAAAATCTTATTTTATTTAAAGCATTAAGAATGTGAAGAAACGATCATTGTGTCATCGAGGATGAAGCAAAGTGTAACAGCTTTTTCCTCTGTTTATGAACTTCTTGTCTTATTGTTTAACGAAAAAAAAACCAATTAAAGAAGTTCGAATTGTGCCTTTCGCAGGGGCCTTGGTTTCAACATCCTCACAACAGTATCTGCTAAAACCAATCCCGGCAAGCAAAACTAATGCGGTGAGTTAGAGGCTGGTCCCAAGTGGATGCCCACACAAACAATTGGAATCATGAATAAAGGCTTCATACCCAGAAACGATACGAACTGTTTCATGACAACAACGAGCTGATCGGAGCAGTAATCTTCCTCCAGCAGGAAAAAAATTGGGCATCCGAAAGTACCAATATTTTTCTTTCAAATTGGTTCTTTTTACGACAAAACGCCTACGCCCTTGACCTATATTCTTTCCGCCATAGGAAAGATGCTATCCAGGCAACGCTCAAGAAAATTCAGCGATCCATGTCTTATCCACGTATGCCAATCTCTAATTCTCGAGACACAAACTCCATAGATGCTGCAAAATACATTAATATATGGGGGTTGAGCGAGATGAAACCATGGTACAGCTGAGTTGTGACCGGCAGCTCGCTGTAGCCCAAAAATGCGTCATTCCTGGACAATCCAGACACCAATTCTGGTTTCGCTATCGCCATCGCCATCGCCATCACCAACGACATCGCAATGTCCAAGTTCTTCCACTGCTCGAAGCATGAAGTCCATTTTCTCCCCTCCATCTTCTGTAATTTACTCGTCGGCCCTATTGACCTAATTAAGGCTCTTCATTTTGAAAAACTGTGGGCAACAGAAACCTTCAACGACCCAAATTTACAACAGAACACGCCCGGCAACTGGAACGCAACAAATCTTAGATCGGCATCAGGAAGAATACGACCCCAACTAAACATGCTACAAACTTCGAAGCCGGGGGGCCCTAAAGAACAACACGATTGAAACGAACCTCTCTTCCTTCAAAGTAACGCAAAAGCCAACTATCCTCTTACTGTCATGACCAAAAGAGCAACAAACACCCGCTTTCTTCTTGCATAGATGGACTGAACCCATGCAACGAATCATACAATACACTCCACTGCTGACGAAAATTGCGTTGAAAAGCACAATTGCTGAGTAGAGGGTGTTCGACCTAGAGCAATTCCATCCAAAACAGACTTCGACACTGTGGATTCATCTACGAAAATTCAGTCCTTCATCCTAGTTAATCCTCCGTGTGGCTGTCCTTCTTGTTCTGGACTTGACAAGCAGCTCCCCATCTGGACACCTCCTCATGGACCCATTCCTGTTAATGGTGTAATATTTTAAGTTTCTGCTTCCGAAATCATCTGCGGTTGATGAGAGTTTTGTAAAGAACTGGTTGCTTGGGTAAATTAGATCCCTATGACTCTGGATCTCAGGGTTCAAGCCTCCTCCATTAACTGTCACACATGGTGTCCACATTCTTGACTTTGGTAAAGCGACTTAGTCTGTGAATTTCACTTCTCTCCAATTGTTTCGGGATGTGCCAACCAATGTGCCACAGCAATGTGAGATAATTTATCAAATTTCAATTTTGCCACCGCATGACAGCAAATCCTTGCTGATACCCTGGATCCAACATTTTGTGATTCTTAGTTGCTTGCTTATTCGGTCCAGAGCACCATTTTCTTCAAGGCGAGAATCTGTGAGCTTACACTGCTTTAAAATGCTGAACTTCAAAATCCAAAAAATGTCTTCTGTTTCAATCGTGGTGGCCTCGTTGGATGAAAAAGGTTTTCCGAATCGCCTGTTCCTCAAAAGTTACTGGCTGCTCTAGGCAATAGTGTGAGAACTGTGCACATGAATCTGAACACGACTGGCACGCATCCAACTCTAATTCACAGCCAGTTGAAGAGGCTGCCCCTGGCTGCCTTGGCAATGGCTGATATACGTCATTTTGATATACATCTAATGTTGGTTGACATTTAATCAGGCTACTTTTCTGCTACTACGGAGATAAATCACATTCAGGTGATTAGAAGGAATCCTGTAAAAATAAATTAACACCACGTAATTGTCAGCGTTTAGTGTAAATGAATAGTTCTGTATTCTGCATCGCACCAACTAAAACTGGCTGATGGTCACTCTTGTTGCTCATGTCATTTACAAAGTAAATTCTTGGAATTGACATCCTCACAAGACATTCTTATGATCTTCACGATCCAAAATTTAAAATCTTAGTCGCAGTTATGCACGTTGAAAGCTATTCAAATCTAATGGGAAGATAGTATTTCATGAAGATTAGATTTTCCAAAAAAGGAGAAGAGTTACAGAAAGCTTTGGAAAACAATGTCAATGTTGCGACTCGCAATCAGTTCAGGGTCTCATTCATGTACTTGCACCTGGACGTCAGTAATCGACACAAGGTGTATTAAAGACCCATCAAGACGTCCAGTGAACCAAACAAAGTGGGCGCGCTGACCATAAATTAGCTCTCAATCGACTAAGCAGACCAGTTGCGAATCCAGTGTTCCTGTTACTCACAATTCTGCAGCCTTCCGAAAAAACAAAAACAAAAACAAACACGAACTACTTATCGATTGTCAATCACTAGCTAGCACTGTTACAGCACCCCACACCACACCATTCCATCAGATGCTGCCGAGAAACGGTGCACAGACGATGAGCTTGCTGTGCGACAACTTAGTCTCTCTGTCACGGATTGGTGAGATGATCTTGTGGCCAGCAATCGAAACCCACCCTCTGATGCTTGAAATCGCAAGGTGGAAGAGGGGTGGAAGGAGGATCAAAGCAGTCAAAGCCAGGTGTGCTGTGCAAGCCACCGCAAGGCGGAAGCGAATCCCCCCAGCCTTGAGCAAGCACATGAGACGCTCTCGCAGATGAATTCCCATCGTGCATCACGTCCATGGTCACGGTTCGCGTCGCTGGAGGGTCCTTGGGCCAGCAATCGAACCCCCCCTCCCCCCCCTTTTGATGGTTGAAATCGCAGGGGGGCAGAGGGGTCGGAGGAGGATCGAAGCAGTCACAGCCAGATGTGGTGAACACATCACTGCGGGGCGAAAGTGGGTCTCCCCATCCTTGCTCATGAGACCCACTCTCGGTCAGTTGTCCGCGCGCATTCGCCATCATCCGCGATTCAGTTCCATCTTGAAACAACAGAAGAACTGCACCAAGTATCCTGAAGCAGACCTTGGTGGGGATGGTCGCAACTCGCTCCATGAATCTCTCTGAATGCAGAGAAACATCGTTAGCACCTTGAATCGACACCACAAATAATGGAACCAAAAAAGTAAACGCGGCTAATTTAAACCATGGAATCATGCAGGGAGGAGCTCACCAGAATCTAGTGACAGACAGGTCAAGAGCAGTTGAAAGAGAAAGAGAAAGTGCAAACCTGTTAGTTGAGCAAGAAGCTAGTGGTGCCAGAGGAGGGTTGTGGTGGAAGAGACGTGCACTATCCTTTTATAAAGGATGATCATACACACAAATATGCATACTAACGAGGCGATAGCGTCATGGATCCATAGCGATATTCCAGGATCCAAGAGGTCTCTCTCTCCGCTGCTCTCCAACAGAGCCCTTTCGCCGTTATTCGCCTCGCTAGTCTGTCTAGAGCCTCGACTGGAGCATGCTTGTTGACCATCCTTGACTGGTGTCGCCGCGGTGTTCTGAGATCGGTGGCAGTCTATCCGTAGTGGAGTTTTCCATTCTCCCATCTACTAAAATTCAACATGCGTGGTTAGAAGACTCATCAGAGTTGAGAGCACTATCTCGCATTCGGTTTCTTGGTCTTGAAAGATATTCGATGATCTGTTCTCGAGTGTTTAGAGTTTTGTGTATCATTACGTGGATGATGCCTCTGTTCGATTCCTCTTTAATAGTATGGAATCGAACCAGATTTGCTTGCAAAGTTTACAGTGCATCTCGGCATCATATATGCTCAACGTCTAATGTGAAGAACCGCAGTAAAATATCCCATCCCATCCTTAGCTCATGAAGAAAAGATCTCCACTGTCGATGTCTGCCCTCTCTGACGTGTCATGAACAGTTTAACCAGGCTTCATGTTTATACGCGTATTTCTAATGAGCGATGAGAACTACGCGAATTTCTAGCGGATGCACACTACCTGGGCATTGTAAAATCATGTACTACCATGCCATGTATGAATTTCTAAGTTTCACAGAAAACCAGCAGAGCTGGAGGGTGAAAACAAGTCTTTGAGGATCACCACAAGAACACAGTGGGCATTCGATAAGTAGGCTAGATCAGTTATCCTATCCTGTTGTCACGTCTGTCAACTGTCATAGAATTCGCAAGCATCTTGCGAACATTCCAATCCAGTTAAGCCCAGAACTCAAGTAAACTTATCAACTTAGCAGTGAAAACCATTCGCCTATCGAGATTATGTACGTAGCTGTGAAACAATAAACCTTCTGCCCTAAAACCCCATTCAAAACTTCCCTATCTATAATACGAACACCGAAAAGCCGAAAAGAAGAACCCCTTAACAAAACAAACAGGAGCTAATGCTCAGGACTCCAAAGCACCGTGTGAACAACCAAATCACCACCATCGCCAAACACACACCACACCAGTCCGCTTCTGGTAGCTTTCAGAAATCATGTGCTGTTCTAGGAATGGCGATTCAACGATCTACAGACGTAGCCATGCCGTTCGATTTTCTCCTGGCCTGGGGCGAGGACAACACCGAGAGATGGGCACAGGCCTCGATGATGAAAGGAAGCTGGGCAAAGCTGGGTGGGGCCTGAAGAGTGCGACCGCAATGCTGCGCTTTTGCGGCCTTGCAACGTGATGACAACGACTGTTGGGCAGCAGTGATTTACCTTGCGGCGCAGGTTCAACGTCGCATCTGCAAAAGCAACGCTCCCCTCATCGCAGACAAGAAAACTAAGTTCTGGCTTTATAATTGAAAGTCACTGTGGAAAGATATGTCATCGTCTTGGAAACGACGTTATGTCCGACATATCTGATTGAAGTTCATATTCACATTTCAAGTGCCAACTATACAAAACGTATACCAAAACCTTACAGAAACCAAACAACTTTTTTTTCTTTTCTAAATGCGTGTCTTCAAAAACTTGGAATAAACTAAACCGTGTGCCTTGGAGTAGGGAGGAGTATTAATGGGCACCGACGTGGAGCAGTGAGTCCAAAACTCTCAATCATGTCCAAATGGGAAGGGGGCAGTCCACATGGCAAGCTCCATGCAAATCGATGCACCAGGTTGGCCAACGCCGCGCACACAGAGACAGTTCCCAATGCTTGACCCGGGCACACCCGCTTGCCAAACCCAAATGGCGATAACTGGAAGAAGCTACTGCCGCTGACGTTCGCTTGCGGCACACCGACAAACCTCTCAGGTTTGAAGGCATTGGGGCTGTCGTAGGCTTCGAGGGAGCGGTGGATGCTGTGCGTGTTGAAGATGAGCCGCGTCTTCGCAGGCAGCTGGTACCGGCCCAGGAACAGGCACGCGCCTTTCGATTCCCGGGGCAGATTCAGCGGCGCTGCTGGGTGCAGCCGCAGCGTCTCCATTACCACTGCGTTCAGATACGGCATCTGTTTCAGGTCTTGTTCTGTGACGGCGCTTCGGGAGCCCACCACTGTGACGATCTCACTTCGCATCTGCTGCAGCACTTGCGGGTGGCACAACAGCTCCGCCATTGCCCACTCTACCGTCGTTGCCGATGTCTCGGTTCCAGCCACTAGCATGTCCTGGTTGTACCGATTGCAACAAGTTAAACTTTTTCCGGTTCATCTATGTCTTGACTGACATGTTGCGAGACTTAGCTGGCTAGCTGAGCAGTGTTGGGGTTCAGACTTCTTGCGTGGTCTAAGCAGGAGTGCCTGATGGGACGTCGTGAACCAAGCTGAAATGAATAGAGTGTCAATGGCACACAACAATGAACATAGTAGACTGGAGTAGAAACTTTCTCACCTGCACCAAAAGTTTGATCTGGTGATCTGTGAGTTTTATTTTTCTAGAGTTGTCGGCAGCGTACTCAGCTTGAATAGACAACAAGTCATCCACGAAGTCCTTCTCACTCACGGCCCGTGCATCACCGTTCTCCTCTCTTGTCAAGCGTCTCCTCCGCTCCTCGAGATTCATTATTTCATCGCATACGCGCATAGTCATGGACTGAATCTCTTGAGCTTTTGCATTGTAACGAAAGAGATAGTCAATGAATCTCAGGTAGGGAATATAATCCCCAATTGCAAATTGCCCAGCAATCTTTAGCCTCTCGGATATCATCTTCTTGAATATGACAGCTTCTCGTCGGTTCTCCTCATTTCCTCCTACTGTAAAATATCTGTAGGAACATTTCAACCCATCAAATCGAGTGTAGACGTGGGTTTGACAATCGAGCAGACCAATTCTGTAAAAAATTGCGTGTTAAAAAAAGAAAAAAGAAAAAGGAACTATTCGCTCTTAAATATGAAGACGATTCTTATCAAATGCAAGATGAATGAATTTGAATATGCGAAGTGGTGGGGTATCAATTACCTTCGGTTAATGAGCATCTGTGTCATGCTGTTAGACGAGAGCTTGTACAACATTGAGGACAGGTCGACTGTCTCTCCTGCCTCCGCTGCAATCTGTATACTCTGCAGCATGATGTTGATCTCCTCCATTCTCCGCGTTTCATATCTTGCAATGTTAGCTGGACGTAATATCTGCCAGCAGATCGAACGCAACGTCTTCCAGAGATCGCCATGCTTTGCCATGGAGACACTCTGACTGTCGCCATTCAAAATGCCGGTGATAAGTCCGTCCGGCCGTGAGGAGAACTCGGTGTCGTGGTTTTTGTGAATGTAATCGGCCAGAGCAGGCGAAGAAACCACGATACAGGGCGTGAACCCCAACCTCAAATACATCAGGTCTCCATACTTCTCCGCCAAGTTGTGTAGCATGCGGTGGGGGAGAGGAGCGCGAAAAAAAAGGAATAGATTACCAATCACTGTTAGGAGAAAAAGCCACTTTGCATGTCAGTTAGTCAACAGAACTGCATAAAACCATCAAGATAATTCGAAGTAGACTCAGATGACGATCACTACATCAGATCAGTAAACGGCTTCACTCTCGATCAAGACGTTGAAGGCAAACATAATTCCAACAACAACAGACTATGCTTAGCATTCATGTCAAAACTGGGTAGCACATCATCGACATAATGAGAAGATAAGCTTCCTGAAACAACCTGGCCATGGCGTTGGTCCTGGTGGGTGAACCTTTTGAGTGGAACTGCTGTATTGCAGGATCCAGGTCAGTACGACCGAAGCCAGTGTAAGAGCCAGCAGGATCTGCAACCACATGTCGTTGCTGTGATCTAGTGCGCCCATGTTGTGGTAGCTGCCAGAGTTCGTAATGTAAAAAACTGTACAGAATGTAACCAACGCTACGAAGGTCGACTTCGTGGCAGACAGGCGAAGATATCTCAGCAGCTTGAGGAGTGAAGGAACTGATCGGGTTACTATGGCTGGGTACTTCGGTCGCGACTGAGTTCATTTCACTGGTTTACAGCATGGCCTTTTATAGACTAGCGATGGTCTCAGGGTTTAACTAGGGAACAAATTTCAGCAATGGTAAAGTGGTGAGGTCATTCACCAAGCACTCAACCGAGTGTTTTTTTTAGCACGCAGCGCAATCTAGACGGATACATGGCATGGTACCGCAATGGTTGTTGTGTGTGATGAGACAGGTTTTGGTTTTGGCTGCGCATAGTCTTCGACTTCCTTTCGATGGTCGCTCTCAACGTACACAGGAAGCATTACCATCTACAGTAGGAGTCCAGCTCGACACCTCACTGAACTCCGCCAAAATAAATTTCACAAAAACTCATTGTGACTATGCCAAAACTGGCGGACTTGCACATTGTACAATAGTTGCGAGCGTGACAGCCGGGGGCCCAGGTCCACATTCTCTGATCGACGTATTGGCTTCCTTGCAGCTGGCAATCATTGAAGAAAAAGGCAGAGTACGGTGCCAAAAAAGCGGTTATAAACGCAGCCAGTGAGTTCACTGTCAAGCCGGACTGGTGCAGTCGATGTGGTCAATAGAAGAAAAAGAAAAGAAACTTAATGTTCCATTGACGAGTTTGAGCATCCAGCTGATCTCGACACGCGGGGAAGTAGCCAACACGTTTCCGTGAAGGTGATGCCTCCGGTGCACGAAACTCACGATGCAACACGAATCTGTGCAGTGGCATCGATTCAGACTCCTGCCATCGCTGTCATCACGGCGCCGAGCCCTGCAAATCCATCATCTGAGCCCACCTTGTTTGAGTAGCCTCATCACCACAGTTGTGTGCAAATCTATATAACTCTGTTGGACGATGATGATCCCTCCCCCTTCCCTTGTCACTTGTCAGACTGATGATCCAGCTCCTGCTTCTTCTCTCCTTCTTCTTTGACTACTTGCAACAGGCCCATGCTGGATGTGCACTCACAAAAACCAATACCCATGTGGGGTTTCTACATTGTACCACTAATCTCAACACTGCATGATGCATTTCACATGTTTGTTCATCTCCTGTGTGACTGAACTTTACTACAAAGCTCTCCTTGCCATTTCATACTATTACTCACCATGCCCGCTTTATAATAACATGGCTCTTGTTCTTTTTTGTATTGTAAACTAAGTTTTTATCCAAGGTTTCACACATCACACATCAGTTAGTTTACAGTTCTGATTTCAGCTTAATTGGATAGGAGATGATGAAGTAAGTTGGTATTGGATAAAAATTCAATGGGGGCACACAAGTCAATGAAACATGGGAGTCAGTCTGATGTAACTGACTATGGATGCAACAGTCTATGGTTGTCATAGTCAATAGATTAAAAGGCCATGGTAGATTTAGTACAAAAGAGGCAACATGTGAAGGCTTCCATCAACATTTTGCCTCCAGTTAAGTGTAATTTTGGAATTATGTCCAGGTATTCAAATTAAATGGTAGTATGAGTTACAAGGGGCTATGTAGGGAATGTCTAAATTTAATAGAGTGTAATATGTAAGGGCTTTAGTTTCACCTATGTTTAGGGTTTATTAGTTTATTTAATTTATATAGAGTCTAATTACATAATCCGCCATTCACATAGTATTATCCATACTTGGAACAAGTTAATTTACAGATTTATATATGATGTGGGAATTACTGGATATACAAATTGTTAAAGTATAGGTCCTAATACATTCACATCAACAAATGCTAAGATAAACCATTTTAGAAGACCTTTTCAAAAAGAAATTTTTTTCATGTTTGTTTCTTAAAAACCACATGTTTTACCATAGAATATTTTTAAATGCTTTGTGTTTCAGTTTTATTGTTTTTTTTATTCAAAGAGTCATGAGTGGTGTACAGTGCCCTCATTGTGCAAGTTGATGTGTATGCAATTTTCTTCTTATTGAAATTGGCAGTTAAACTTATTGTTAACTCACATGCCAACATGACATGTGGACATACTAAGATTATTGTATGCAGGAATTTCTTTTTTCTCTTTTAAACTATTTTAAAATTATTTTCTTTCCCCAAAATTAGTAAAAGTCAGGAATAGTGACACCAAAGATTTGATCAGTTAAGAATTTTCATTTGAAATAAAGGAAATACAAAAGAAATGATGTTTATTTTTTTTTATCACAAGAAGAATGTTAATCAACATTGAAAGTTACTAAAGACCAGAATTCCAAATATATGTTTGTATTTAAAAAAAACATTTTCAACACCACTAAATAAGAAGTTTAAATAGAAATGACTAATAATGTTCTTTGGTTCTCCAAAATCACATCTTTTTCATAATTCCAAACATGACAAATTATTTAATAGATAAAAAAAATAGATGATTAAATATAAATTTCAAAATTAAAAGTAAAAATTTTAAAAATATTACAAAAAATAAAACCTTTTTAATTTTTTTCTTTGAAATTTAATATTTACTTTATTATGAAATATTAAAGTAAAAAACATCAATAAATTATTATGTTATATATATATATATATATATATATACATACATATAATGTTTATTAGGATTTAAGATAAAACTTCCAATAATGGATTTTTTTTCTAAGCTTAGATATAATGAGCTTCTCATCTTGTTGGTTTCCATGATGGTGCTTCTAGATTGAATAAACAAACAAAAGAAGGAAGGACAAAAGCATTAAAACATGTGCAGATTTAATACCTTCTTTGGACATTGACAACAATGATGACAACCATCACAAGTTCTATTTTGCAGTAGAACTTCTGGATATGGATCTAGTTTTTGTCTCAAATGTTGTCAATCTTCCTCATCCAATCAGAAATTCTATTGGGCCCACACATAATCATGGTTGGGTGTGATACAATTTTTGTCTATTAAATAAATATAGAATTCATGACATTGAATACATTTTTCCTCAACGTGCAAATGCATTTCTATCATTATTAATAGAAATAATACATTTAGAGATTTAAAAAATATTAATTAATTATATATATAATAAAGAAATCGAAGTATATACATAATTTTTATTTAATTTACTTCTATCACTATAACCAATTTTCTTCAAATTTATCTCAGTTCTCAAAATTGCCAATTTACATCAAAGCTTATTAGATTGCTAGTAACTAACTTATTATATTTTTGTAGAAGTTATATGCAATGGGCAACCAATATGCAATAAATACTCTACTTATTATATGTAAAACATATTACTTAAGGTCATTGTTTCTTTTGCTTTTAACCATGTTGACATTATGTCAAATAGAGAGGATTTAAATGGTTGAGTTGCTTGAATACATTAAAACAGAGAGTTGGAAATTATAGACTAAATGTTTTTATAATTCTAGTGGCTTATAAGAATAATAAAAGATATTACCTTTAAGACTTTTTAAAGATATTGGATAATCTTTTATCTTTAACAATATTTTTTTAAATGTATACTCTTTAGACAAATAAATATATATATTTTTTAATATCAATATAAATATTACCACTCTATGATGTGTTACCTGGTTATTGTTTTAACTTTATATGATTTCTTAAGTCATAAGAATTGATAGTCAAGGACAATCAAGAAAATTACATTATAACCCAATTAGTACCACCAAACATCACCAATCTACCACTCTATATTTTTTATTTTTTTATTTCATAAAAAAGATAAAACAACTTATAGTTCATTTTTCTACATTCTTTAAACCTCTATTTATACTTATTATAATCATAAGATAGTCTTTGGTTGATATAAAATAATAACTAATAATACAACATTGATTTTAATTATTATTAAATAAAATAAAATAAAATAAAATAAAAATTCTATAAAAGTGAAACATGCACAAAAATATTTGGTTGTGTGTTAAGATGCATGCATTTTCTTTTAATGCAATCTAGATAATGCCAAGTTTAAGACAAAAATAAGCATTTTTAAAAATTAATAAACTTATTTGGATGATAAGTTTGTATTTTAATAATAAATAAAATTTTAGAAAAAAACTTAAATAGCCATTATATTGAGTTTTCTAAAACTTAAAGCAGTCAAACATCCTATTACAACTAATATTTAATAATTTATTATGATTGTGAGATAAATTTAAAAATATAGATAAAAGAATATAATCAATAATTTAAATGTATTAACAGTACAAGGTTGCAAAGAATTAGAATTATCTAAAGAAGAAGAAGAAAGAAATGAAAATAAAAATAAAATCTTGTAGATTATTAAGTACATTATTTTAAGAATGAAGTTTAGTCACTTGTTTCATTGGTACTTATGACTATTAAGCATATGCATGTAACTATCAATTTTTAATCAAAGATGTACAAAAAAAAAGAATATATTATGTTTTTATAGTTGATTTTTAATATAAAAACTAAATAAATTAAAAATTATTTATTATTTAAAATAAATAAAATTAGATGATTCTAATATTAGAATATAAAATATAATAACTTGTTATATATTGATGTTTGTTATATAAAATTCATGCAAAGAATTGTTATTGGAACTACTTTAATAAATCACAAGTCCTTCTTTTTAAGTCCTTGCAATATTGTCTGCACCATTAATGAGCATCAAAAAAAGAAGATGAAATGGAAGAAATTCTCTAGAAAATATATGTGATAATATCTCCTTCTAGATTGGACCTCCATCCATATGTCTTTGTGAGACTTCAAAGTTTTTAAAAATTGAGGATTAGAAATCAATTACTATGTAGCATCGAGAATAGAAGCTTCTAAAAAAAACACTTCTTAAAATTCCTTAAAGAATTGACTTCTTCCTCCAAGAAGTTGTACTCTCTAGTAAAGTCACACGTTTTACACCATAATTTGTAAAATTTCTAAACATTTTTTTCAAATCCATTTTTTCACTCTAGTATTTTTTCATTATCTCTCAAAATATACTCTCCAAGATTTTTATTTGTTTATCATTTTCTAAGTAGTGGCACAAATTGGTGAAGTAGAAGAAACAGCAATGGCAACATGAACTTTGAAAAGCTTGCAAAAACAAAAACACACATGAGAGCTGATCTAGACACCATAGCCAAGAAAATTTGAACCATCACAGTCTCCCACTCAAGCTCCAAATCCCAAAATGCCAAATCCCAAAATGCACAGCAGCAAAGCTGGAGCTGGAACCACCACACTCAAGGCCAGAATCTTTGCCAGTGTGGACATGGTACAGTCACTCCACCCCAATGCTTTGACACACCTTCACACTAACTGGTTACTCTGCAAACAATTTGGTTTCTAATTGTTCCCATATTTTACAGCATTCGTTTAAGCAGGTTGCTAGTTTGTGAATATCAGGTAATGGTGACCAAAAGTCATGAGAATTTCAACACTATTCTGACATCCTTTTGACATGAATCCACTCTGCTGTGACACGTATGGCTGTGAGTGAAGCTCCAGGCTCGGATTTCACCACTTGACGTGGTGAATTTAGTGAAGGCTTTCAAAGCAAGGAATTCAGGGAAATAGGGCTCTGGCATGAGGCAGTGCGCGAGTTTCTTGTGTTCAAGAAGAGTGGTGGCAGACAGAGGCCTCTCCGCCCATGGAAGAAGAGCACATGAAAGATCCTGGTACTTTAAACATGCAATGCGGAAACTGGACTATGAGATGGCAAGGATTCAAAATATGAACCAAAAAAAAAAAAAAAAAAAAAAAAAACCTGGAGGTGGATTACCAAGCGAATTCATCAAGGATAATGCCAAGCCGAGGGTTAGAGTGTTAGAGCAATCTGCACACTTTCCTACTGCCTAGTAAATTAAAAATTGTCATAGACAAAACACGCAATCTCTCTGAAAGATTAGACGGAAACATGTTTTAGAAGTAAAGATCACAGCAGTTATGAAAACATTGGCAATCGGGATTTACAAGTGACACAAGACACAAGGTTTGACAAACCAAGAGAAAGAAACAAACGAAGTAGAATAGAATAAGTCTAAAATTACATGCAATTGCAACATGAGGACGAACATGAAAAGAAAATTTTCATCCTTGATATTAAACAAAATTAAACAGTGACGCAAAAGTCTCTCCAGGTAGAGCAGATAAAGCCCCAAGATCGTCAAAGTGTGCAGAGTATGTAGAGTTTGTGGAGTACCCAACAAACCTTTACACCCATTGACCGACTTCAATGTTTCATAATTCAATGGTTCATCAATGCACAAGCCAGCCTTTCAAGAAGGAATAAGGCAAGGCAAACTACTAATACATCATACTCATAAGCTGCCCATCTTTTCATCGTCCTAGCAACTTGACCGTAAGGTCACGAACGGTGACAACAATCCGTGAGAATTCGAAGAACATGGTGGAATGCTCACCCTCGAGTCCAACGCGGGAGACACGGTTGCTGCCTGCGAAGTTGTTGCAAGGGCTACCTCCCACAATCAAGTCAAACCCTTGGTACTTATTCACAAGTTGTGTCAACACCGATTTGGTGAGCTGTCTCACATCGTGATACTCTACATCGAGATGGCCCGTCTGGTTTGTCACCGACCACCAAGTCTGAAGACAACGGCGAGGCTCCAGCTCAATCTCCACACTCACCACAACATTCAGCTTGATGCCAATCTTGTGAAGAGCTACTTCAGCACCTCCAATGCCTGAGAATAGAGACAAGACTTTGATGCCTCTCGGAAATAATGGCTTCAACACCGAAAAATGGTATGCCACAGTATACACAGAAAAACTGTTGCCTAAAGCTTTGTATCTGATCGAAGTGTTGTAAATAAATCTTGTATGGTCACGATCAAACCCCAACATCGCCTGCAATATTATCCACACACCAAAATCAGTATGTTAAAAGATAAATCAACTATGGTAATATGACAGGAGGATGGACAGAGTGAGTAAAAGGGAGAGCTTTACTTCAATCTCGTTGGCCTCGATGGGAGTAGGAATGCTTGGAGATGTCCACACCAAGTTCATCTTGCGACACCAATACGAATACTTCGCCTGCTCCTCAAGGACAAGTTCTGCAGCTGTGGGAATTGCAGTGGCGTCCTCAATGCCAAGCTTTCTAAGAATAAACTCTGTCCCCTTCACTGTGTTGATACAGTTGAGCTTGGTCCGCTTGTCCCACTCTGGCCAGAAGGGAACTGTCTGCGGCATGAGCTCCTGAATAGTCATGGGAGGATCCTTAATGATCTTCCTCCTCCCCTCTATAGGGAGATTGTGAATATACCCCCTGGATCGCCTGCATGCTGAGAAATGCATGGAATCGACAAATTCAGGCTCAATCCCGAAGAGATGGGTCACGATCCGGTCCCACTCACCCACGGGCATCCCTGCCACATTCTCGAAGTAAAAAAAGGGTGCCCCTTTCACATCCTCTTGAAGATAGCGTTGCTTCTGTGGCTGACCAGGAAGACCAAAGCCAATGGATCCCCGATACTTGCGTACCACAGTTGTATCTCTGGTTGCTTTAGACCTGGCGTGTAAACCTCACACTAATGTTATGATATTATACATGAAAAGACAATGTGAATATCCTAAAGAGCTTTTTCTTTCGTTCTTTCTCTTTTCTTTCAATTTTTTCTTTCTTTTTTCTAACGCTGTAGAAGTGTTTGCAAATGAAGTATGTGCAGAATGAGCTTACTTGGAAACACTAGCTGTTTGCTTTTTCTTCAGTGGACCACTGTTCAGATTTCTGGGGCGACCTCGTCGAGCAGATTGATTTCTTTGATTGAGTACTGAACCTCCAAGCTTTCGTTTACCCTTACTATTGGAAGTGGACCCCAAACGTTTTTCTTCGTGATATGAATCAAAGCCTTCAAAATAGTTTTCTCTACCCTCCCGATCCACAATCGAGTCATCGGAGGAACAGTCGGAGTCCGATCCGAACTCTTCTCCCTGCAAATCACATCCATGCATACCATTGGCAATAGAATAAGATCTACAAAAATCTTTAGAATTTCAAATACTATAACGAGTTCCTTGAAAGGATATAGTCTTACAGAGTGTCGAGGCAATAAGATACAAAAATACTATATAAACTACTCTGTGACCATTGTATCAATCAGAACACTTAATTACAATACAAGAACAAAACAAAAACTATCACCCCCCAGAGTAAAATTGAATTCAAAATTAATGTCTCAGATTATTTCTAGCCAAGTTAATGTCGCATACCAACGAAACATTTCTTCCTTAGTAATTCTCAGTGTGTCTTACCATAGCTTAACGTCAAGGAGAACACAGTTTTCAAATGAACGACTACATTCATCACAATCCAGATTATTATTATTATTATTATTATTATTATTATTTTGACAAATAGCATGAATGGAAATTGTTTCATTGCGGTAACATTGTGTGTGTAGTATCTGGAGCTGCTTACAAGAAAGCCCGAACAACAACACAACTTAGGTTACTAGATGTTACATTATATTCTTAAAAAAGTTTTCATCTTGCGTTAAAATGAAGATTAAATGAAATTAGGAAAAACTTTGCACTTAACTATTCAGAGAGTTGACATTCAAAAAGTGACTGGGAGTGCATAGGACATGCAGAGTTTTCATATCAAATTGATTCTGAAAGAAAGAATATAACCACTTCATTTTTTATTAAAAACAAAATTGAAAATAGCTTAAAAGTGCTCACCTCGACTAAGTTATCCATGTGCGCAGCGAGGAAATCAACAAGCTCGGCGATCTCTTCCTGCTTTGCATCCCGCAGCGGAGTTTCTACAATTCCCGATAGCAACCCATTAAAAATACTCTAAAATGTCAAAAGACAACTTTCTAACGGAGTGCCAGAAAACTCAAGAACCACCGAAGTAAGTAAATTGGGAACAAAGCCAAGAGAAGTCAACATAGAAGGTGAATTAAAACCGAAAACAAAACAAAACAAAACACGTTAGAAAGTGCTTACTACATATGACCATGGCCTTTTCAACTGCCATTGGGGGAAACTGAAACACTTTCGTGAGCTTCTCCAATGTGTCACGCTCTTCATTACTTGAAGCATTTGGGTCTTGCTCAGAAGCCAGGAACAGTAAGTAGTCTAGCAGCATGTCATACTCAACCCCTCCTCCCAGTTCTTGCACCGCACGCTCGATTAACTCTGAAGAAAAACCTATGCTCCGCATGGCATCCCTGTGACCTCCATCCTGAGGTGCCTCCCTGCTGCATAGAGGGGAGGGGTTTGCAAAATCAGATGGATTAGCTTTCTGATAATTGCATGGAGCAATGTCTGAATCGCTCTCTGAATCGCTGGCAATGTTGGGTCCCTGTGAAGAAATAAAAAAATAAAAAAATAAAAATGAGATAAAGTGGGATTAAATTTCCAACGATAAAGGATGATCACCATTACTCTAAGCATAATTACGCTGAACATCACAATTTGCAACAACAAAAAAGGTAAAGTTATTTACCTGTCGGTAAGTGCTTGAAGTGGAACACTTCAAGTTACGAGTTGCTACACTTTGCTGGACTCTGGCTCCCAACTCTTCCTCAGAATCACTGTCTTCTTCAGCGATCCGCTGATCTATTTTGGTTCCGTGCTCACTGTTATCCAGGAGAAATTGCAACAAAATTGAATCAGCAGTCTCTGCACCTGCAATACCAACAAAAACGATTAGCATTCTTCCTCTGACGCAGGAATAAACACTAGACCATCACAGAGTGACGATAACAGAGTGTAACATAATCAACAATATAATTGCTTAAATCTAAAATTGACCAACTAATAGATTTAACAAAGTCGATTTGTTCATTTAACTTAAAGAACGTACCTTCAAAAAGTCATCAAACAGGAAAGTTTATCAACTTACAACACATACACAAAGTGGCTACAGAATAACTCACTATGATGCCGAATGGCTCGCTGCACAAGGTCCTTCGAGAAGCCCATGTCCAGAAAACTTGTTTCTCGATGTTCAGGTAGTAGTGGTTGTGTGGGAAGAAGAGCTGCAGGCTCAGTGGCTCCAGGCTCCTCTTTCACCGCAACCATAGGAGGTTCTTGGAAGAGCCTGCAAATAGGATCTTGCCATTCCTCGTCTTCATGGACATCTAGGACTTGAACTGGAAGAGACGATGCAGCTCTACAAGAAGGGAGGACCCGCTCTTCTCCTGAAGGAGCGCCTACATCATCGTCACTCGAATTCATATCATCCCAAACATAATCCTCGATGCACTCCGCTTGAGGTATGTTGAGGCCGAGAGCGTGCGTGGCAATGGCGTTGAGATCACCATCAAAATCTGCAACATAAATTGATAGCAAATTTATACACACAGTTCACGACAGAGTATGTGAACAAGACGATCCTCAAGTCTAAATTTCACATACAAACACACAAACCAGCAGTCGATACAACTAGCTGTTCCATTTACGGAGCAGTCTCAACAACCCTGTGCTAAGAAGATATCAAATTCTCCAGCTGGGGACAAGGCTCTGCATCAGCCACTAATATTAGACGTCTTTCAGACGGACATGTCCTACACCTGAGGACACAGCACTCTATCATGAAATAACAGAGTTAACAACGAAATCTGGCAAGAGATATTCCTCTTTCACAAATTGAAAACCAGGAGCTAATTCACTACCAAATCAAAACCCTCCAATTCCCAAACCCCTTCCAATATCTGAAAAGCAGCCTAAAGAACTAACCGGGGAACTACATCTCAGACGTAATCGACTCCTTGGAAAAAATGTGAAGACAGCCCAAATGCAAAATACGTCCAGCACTTCTCCCCAGGAATCAAATGACCGAAGTCCCCGACCATTCATACTGTAGCTCAAAAAACAAAAATAACAAAAAATAAAAATAAAAAATCCACAGCTACTTCAAGGACTATCACGAGACAAGCTTCTCTTAAGATTGATATCCTAAAAGCTCAGCCATTCGACACTCCAAGTTGACAACACATTCCAAAGCACGAGATCTCAACTACACTCACACAAGCTACGCCACATGCCAAATTTGGCTTAAATATCCCACTGAAATTAGCTCGACAAGTTTCACGAAGTGTACCATCAATTTTCAAAAGCGCTTGTTTGATCACCTCCGGCGACAACCCCAGCGCTACCAACATCTCCCGAACTTGTTCTGCCTTGGCACTTGCGGTCTGAACACACAGACTAATGAATTAATTCGCGATGGAGCACATTATCACAAGCTTCAGCATCGAGCATAGGGCCATAAGTCAACCGAAACGGAATTGAGGTGCTTGCCTCCTCCATAGCCGATTCCACCTCCAAGCCCTCTTCCTCCTTCACCACCGAATTCATGTTTCCCGACTGCCGCACGATCACAGATCAGCGTCAAAAAGGGCTCGGTTGCGCTCTTCCTCTGTGGTCGCGCTGCAAGCCTGAGCCCCACCGTGGCAAAATACCACACAACATTACCAAATCTTGGTCATCAGTCCTTGGGCTCCAACATAACTGCTTAGAACGAACTTGGCGCTCGCTCGCGCTTCTTGACCATCCACAATATCCCGCTGGAGAAGCTGGTCACGTAGAAAAGAATACCGAGTGTGGTGATCAGACACCATAGCCTATGGGGAAAAGCGAGCAACCTTGAGGCGTAATTGAAGAAGAAACGACACGATTGCAACGCACACCACAAGTCCCTATATTGCTCGAACGCCCTTTCAGAACCAACATTTTTCACCCCGTCTCGCAGAAACCATCACCTCAGCTCACCGCCGTGGAGAAATCCCGCCGCTCGCACCTTCCGTCCCGAGCCTGGTCTCGCCACCACGCTGCTTGCCTGACACCACCACCACAGCGGCGGCGGCTGCTCCTGATCCCAACGTCCCGTGTCTCCTCCCCGCGGGGCACCCAACAGATGGTATGAATCCACGCCAGCCACCATTGTTCCTCCAACAGAGGCTACATACTATGGGGGCGATGAGCCCCCAACTCACATCACCTCACCTCCCCCATCACCTCACGCTCCCCCTCTCTACCTCACACCCACGCCCCAGCGCATGCTCCCCCTCCCCTCGCCACTGTTCAACGCAACGCAACCGGCGTCGTAACCCACTCACCCACCCCACCCCACCCGGAGATTGTGACCACTGCTAGTCTAGTCTAGTGCGTAATCCCAGCTCCTCCTTCTTCTTCTTCTTCTTCTTCTTCTAGTACTTCTTCTGCTGCTCAGCTCGGCTCGGCTCGCAACTGATCCCGCAAGAATCAAACGTGTCTGTCTGTCTCTGTCTGTCTGCCTGCGTCCTTCTCTCTCTCCACCTCCCTTGTGAGTGTGTCGCGTGCTGCGTTACGTCATGCTTTCCATGCCCAATCCCCCCGATGCCTCGCTCTCACAGGGCTCTCACCTGGGTGGATGAATCAAGTTCATCCGTCTCCTTGGTTCATTCGTTCGTCCAATACCTACGAACCTTTTTCTGTGCCCTGGGTGGTTTTCCGTTTTGGTCCGTCTTTGCACTCTTGATTCCTGATATAGGAATGGGTCTTTTTGTTAGTGTGGTTGTTAGTGTGGTTGTTAGTGTGGTTGTTAGTGTGGTTGTTTGTGAGTCTTTTTACTTTTAACGGTAAACAGTGAAAAGTTTCTTAATTTTAAAAATTGTGGTCTCCCATCTTCTTTTCTAGTATAAATATAAAGATCTTTTTAGTTGGGTGTGTTCTAATTTTGTACACAATCTCATAAACTTGTAAGAAAAGAATTAAAAATTAAAAGTTACATGTGTTTGAAGAAAGTGGTGATTTATTTCTTGCCCTTTGGTAAAGTGTGGACCTTAGACAATGTTGCTTGTACAAGAGGGGGCTCCCATGTTATGTATAGTTGGCCTATGGCTGAATTTAACCTTAGTGTGATTGTGGTGTTTTTTATTTTCATTTTTATTTAATTATTGATAGCAAAACCATATATCCCTTTTGTTTCCAATAAACAAATATGTATTTTATTTTCAATGGTAGTTGACTTTACCTGAGCTTGAATCAGAAAACAACTGCAAAAACTGCCATCACCCACAATCTTTACTGCTGGGCCTCAATTTTAATAAGAGTTTGACCTGCTCTGTTTAGTTCTCTGAGTTGGAGTCTAGTCTACACAACTTTTGTTTTGTTTTATTTATTTTTTGAAAACATAAGGAGGTATATCCCTTTGCTGATTATTGGAAAATGAGTTACAAAAAGAATAGACACATCCCCAAATTTCACCAGTCACTTCTTGTGTATGAATGTGTGGTTTGTTTTAATTTTATTTTTTACTAGCAAATTTACTTAACCTCCACCCACTCCTCACAAACACTTGATTTGGGCACAATTTAACAGATTCTTAAGATCCTTTCAAATCCCCATGTAAATTCCAGCCCTAGGAATTTGCCATGCTTGGAAACCTAGCTTACATATGTATTTATACATCCATACTTTCAGATGACCCATGTATGCATGATGTAAGTATGTATCACTGCAGCCACCCTTGACATGAATTCTGTTATATATATATATATATATATATATCATGTGTTATTGATCAGCAGAGTTTTGTGGAGTTTGATTTGATTTAATTTAATTATGTATTTAAAATCAAGGTTTAAATTCAAAATCAAGAATATATTTATGATATGGTGTCACTGTGGTGTTGCTGTGGTGATTGGAAATATCCCCAATGGATGGGATGCAACCATGATAAGTCAGGTTAATGTAAGCTGTCTTGAAAGCAGCTCCAAGCACCTAACATTCATGGTTTGTTTTGTTGTCATTTTGAAATTAATTACAAGTGGTAATAATAATAATAATAATAATTTAATTATGTATTTTGAGTTGATGATGGAATTTACAATACAACTCATCATTCTTTTAAATGTTAGTGAATGTGAGTGACAATAAGTACAGCTTAATTTGATGGTACCCAAGTGGAAGTTTTTATTCTTGGAAGATTTTGATTTTAATTTTGATTTTTTAAAAATATTTTTTCAGTGGATAAGGGAATGGGTTTGAGGTAGATGGATGAAAAACGTTGTATATATGGATGGATGGAAATGATGGATATGTGGATAGATGGATGAACAAGTACGTTGATGGATGAGTGAATGAATGTGTGTACATATGGATGAATATGTGGACGGATAGATGGATGTAATTGTTTGTTTTATTGTCTTTTATTTGATAGCTTGCTTCACCACTTATCATGAACATGTTGCTGGCTATCATTGCAGCCACAGGTCACATCATACAATCAACATTGTCCATAAAGATTATAAAATTAGAATCTTTACAACAAATTATTGTTATGTCCATTTATTTTTAGATATAATTTCAAAACAGTTTTTTTTTTTTTTTTTTTTTTTTTTTGTTTTTCCCTTCATGTTTATTATCAAAACATATTTAAGAAAATCATACATAATGTTTATAATTCATTTATAGCACCATTAAACATTTCAAAGCTCAATTCAAATGGATTGTCTAGAAGGCTGATAAAAATTACATAATATTAAAATTCATTTTAGATTAGATTGTTTTTGCTGCGAAATATTTTAACATTTTGTTTTCACAATTTGAATGCAAATCTAACAAATAACTTGCATCTTGTTTATATGGTTTTGGACACATCAATCTAAATCCAGCACATGTTCCATATTGGCTGGTGCACAATCCAACACTTGGTGAATTTTGCTTCACAATGATAAGAAGAGCTAACATCAAAAGATTAGAAAACAATGTTGTTATAAATGCTTGGCTGCCACAAGCCAGTTATCTTTATCATATTTTTTTGACACTTTTAGTTCCAAAGAACTTGTATTTTTGACACTTTTAGTTCCAAAGAACTTGTATTTTTTTTTTTTTACAAGAACAAGTGGTATGATTGAAGGAACAAAAACAAAAAAAATTTAAACATAAAACTTATATTACCAAAAAGAACTATGCAAAAAATTAAAATTAAAATAAAAAAAGAAGTATATATACATATATATATATATATATATATATATTATAAAAAAAAATTACTTAGAAAAAATATGTATATATATATATATATATATAATGGCAACTTACAAAAACTTTATGAAATAAATTGATAAGATTAAAAATGATTTTATTATTAATGTGCATGACTTTTTTCCTCTCAATTGGAGTCTAATCTTACATTTTATATTTATATATTTTTAAACATAAAGAGATACAATTTTTTTCTGATTAATGTCAAACGAGTGAAATTTTGCTGATCTTTGAAGATAGTACAATAAAAAATTGATTAATGATGTGGTGTTGTTGGGGTGATTGGAAATATCTCTAATGGATGGGATGCCACCATAGAGATTGGATTGTTCTAGGCTATCTTGTAACTAGCTCCAAGGACTTGACATTCATTGTGTGTTTTTGTTGTTGTTTAAAAATTAATATAAATAGAAATATTAATCATAATAATTCAATATAATATAATTAATAATTTGAGGTGATGATGGATTTTATATTACAAGTTATCATTCTTTTAGACATTTATAAACTTGAGTGTTGATGAACACAGTCTGATCTGGTGGTGATCAAATGGAAGTTTCTGTTCTAAGAAGATTTCAGTTTCTTTCTCTTTTCTTCCATTTGGAAATAGAAGAGTGGTGTTGAGGTGGACAGGTGGATGGATAGAACTGCTTCTTTCATTGTCTTTTCTTTAACAACTTTCTTCATCATTTCTCATGAACATGAGTTCAAGTGCAACAACTACCTCAATCTCTCAACTTTGATGTGAAGTGGGATGAAAAAAAATTCCTTCTCTATTATTGTTATAAATTCAACTTTAAAATTATTTCAACTAAAATTTTAAACAAGAAATATCAATAAATATCAATATCATAGATTTAGTTTTGTACAAGACTATTTAAAATATATTTTTATTAGTCTTCTGCAAGACTTTAAAATAAATAAATTTCTTAAAAATATACTTTCTAAGCATAGTGAAAGTAGTATATAGGTTTTTATATAGCCAATCATATCAAGCCAATCAAAGTATTCAATATACAAATTTAATGACCACTTTTAGATTTGGTCTTTATTAATATTTTTATGAATAATTTTAAAGATGATTTAAATAAATCTTATAAACATAAATCGTTTTATCTAATTATCATAAATATAAATATTAAAAATATTAAAAATATTAAATTAAATTTTACTATATTAAATATAAAAAATGAATGTAATTTTTTTTAAAAAAATTTAAGTTATATTAGTCTTAATTTTGTTCTTATAAAATTTAATTCAAAAAAATTTAGTTAATTTTTTTATTACCTTTGAATTATATATAATTAGAATCAAAAGAAAGATTTGATTTTTTTTAATATTATATAATTTTACCACCAAATTATTACAAGTTCCATACAATGTGCATATATATATATATATATATATATATAGTCTTAAATATATTAGAAATTTTATAAAAAAAATTTATTAATTAGATTTTTTTTTTTTTTTTGTTCTTTTTTTTTATTCTTATAATTTTTCATCTATATCTAGGACTTTCATTCATCAATTCTAACAAGTTAATATAAAGGTAGATGATTAGTATATTTAGATAAAAAATTGACAAGTCTTAATGAATTGATATGTGATGGCTATAATTAAGTACTAAATTAAATATCCATAATAAGCTAAAAATATATAAAATATAAAGAGATAGAAGAAAAGACGATTTATATATTTTTTAATATTTTATATTATCTTTTGGAGGAATTAGTTTTTATCACATAAAAGAAGGCGCAACATTGATATATTGTACGCTTGTATAAAAGAATTGGTTATATCATTTGTGTATTCAAGATATATTTATTCTTTTTTAATCTTTTTTTTTTTTTTTTTTTTTTTTTTAAATTTTTTTAGTTATTTTTTAGGACACACAAGCAACACATATAAAACCCACTATAAAAACAATCTTCAATGTGGTATAAGACTTTTTGAGAGGAATATGAATATAAATAGATTAATGACTAATAATTCAAGATTTTTTTTATTTTTTTATTTTAAAATTTTAAAATTTTTACTATTAAAAAATTTATTTAAAATATATATATATATATATATATATATATATATATTTATGTAATTTATTTATTTATTTTCAAACTTGTTATTTGCATAGTAGCCAAGGAATTTGTTTAAAAGGGATGATACAAGGACTATAGAAGATTTATATAAGATACTAAATGGTAAACCACAAAATGAAAAGACTTACTACTAACATCAAAAAATTAATAATCAATACTTTGTAAAAGAAGGATATGAAATTCAATTGAAGGTAAAGAAACATGTTCAAGAAAAATATATTTGTTGAATGCAATAGAATAAGAGAGCCTTAGAGCTGCAACCATTGATGTATGGGAGACAATACAGCTTTGAAGATAATATAACATAAGTAGTGTAACTGATAAATTTATTAATTAACATTGATATTGATAAAAATTAAGCTTTATTTAATAGTAGCTAAAAATAGGACCTATATAAAGTAAGATATAGTCAAAAAAAGATGATAGGAATTCCAAGGATTCAAAAGATATGTTAGTCTTTTAAAAAGATTTTAGACTTATTCAATCTAAAGCAAAATCAACAACAAAGTCTTTGGCTAAAGAAGCAAAGGACTATAAAAAATAGAATGATCCATTTAAACAAACAAATACAAAATACTATGTCAAACATATATGCTATGATAGTCAATTATACATATCAATATCAATTACAAGATAAATTGTGATATATCATGGCATAGGATTTTACAAAAGTGGTGGACTAAAGGCTATAAGAGGTTGCTTTTATAGCAACTTATTTTCTAAATAAATATTAAATTTAATTAAAATATAATTTAAATAAAAGATAAAAAATGGATATTATTTAAGCAAGGTAATTTATTAAATATAACCAATTTTATAAATAATAAATTATTTATAAACCTAAGAGATGCATAAAAGAAAAACTAGTAAATATTTAACTTAAATTAAGGAGCTACAACATTCTATACTAATAGAAGTAATATCTTTTTTATAAAAAGTTACACACTAAAGTAAAAAATAAAAAATAAAAAATCCAATACTAAAATACATGGAGAACCTTGCAAGAAAAATTAAAATAAAGCCACAAAAAAGATAAGCAAATTTTTATAGCTTTTCAATTAAAAAAAAATAATACCAATAATGTGCATAATGTGATATTTAATTAGAAAGAATGTAATATTATAAGACTATGGTTGCATGGCAACTATTAACATTGATATCTTTTTTGGGCATCATTAATCTAATAACAAAGATAAATATAAAAACTAAAGAAATATTCTTTTTATAATTTCTTCTTGTGTAGATTATTTGACATGAGACATGTATTATTTTATACCTTTAGTAAATCCGCCCTTCAATATTAGAAAAAATTGTAATTATCCTATCTCTTTTATTGTACTTGATTGTAAGGTACAAGTTGGGCTTCAAATTTCATGCACATACCTTGGATAGAAATAATAAGAAAATCAAATTTTCTAAATACAGCTAACTTATTTTTTATAACAAAAATCCAACTTAAGATCTTTTTCATATTTTTGAATAAGAATATTTTTTCTAATAATAGTATCATTATAAATATCTATTTATATAATAATACTTCTAAAATTAATTTTTATTATCTAATATAAATAATTAATTTATGTTGTCTAATATAAATAATTAATTTATATAACTTATAAAAAAGGTAATAACATAAATGCTTATATATGCTATTTTGATAAATATATCTAATACAAAAAAAAAAAAAAAAAAAAAAAAAATGAAATAGTCATTATCATATTTTTTAAAATAATACTCATGAACAAGATACAGTAATAGTTTTATAAATGGCTTGACAAACATATGTATTGTATCTAATAGAAAGTTAAAGAAATATTTTGCTTATAATACATAAAATAAGATTCTAACTATAACAAATTAGATCAAAGAACTTATGCAAGGCTATAAGAAGATAATAGGATGTGTGAATCTTATTACAAAGCAATACAATGTAAGAACAACAATAAGACTAGAAGATCCAAATTAGACCATAAGACATGCATTGTCAAGATTGAGGAGCCTCTAAACCTTGGAACTTATATATACTAGAAATTAGAAAGTTTCTAGAAAACTTTTTGTGAAAGGCTCTGCCTCTAAGTCATCCTAAGATGCTTCTTAAGTGGCTTTTTTGTTGCTTTGATAGAAAAAAACTTTGAGAATCTTCTCCTATAAGTTTTTATATTATTTGGGAATCAAATAACTTAAAGAACCTCCTTTAACAACCTCTTAAAATCTATTATAATCTTCTAAGATCTTTTAAATTTTTCTAGGACTATCAAGGACATAAAACACAAAGAATCAAAATATCAAAATACTCTTATATCACTCTAAAGGAATAAAAAAAATCACTCGAAGATGATATAATATTAAACTAAAATGGATATTTCTAAAGACAAAAAGAGTAGAGACTCTTGAAATAAAAAAATATTGATAAGAGTGATAAAAATAAAAAAATATTGATAAGAGTGAAGAAGACTTTGCATTTTTTTCTACAATATACTATCTATCTAAGAGCTATATGGCAACATTCTATAAGACCTCCAATACATGTCCAATTTGCAAGACATGTATCAAACTTACAAGACAAGTTTCCTACATGTGCACCATATAATTAGCTTATTTTATAAGCTACCAATATGTGCAATACATGGCTAACTTGTTGGCCAAGTTTTTAACCTACTAATCACATATAGACATGAATAAAGATAAAATTGTATCTATAAATCTTCTAAGAAGCTTCTCTATAAGATATTATTAAATTAATCTATTTTTATCTATTTCTACTTATACATATTATCTAGATAATTATTAGAAAAAATCTTATGTTTGTGACATTATCCCCTCTTTTAAAGATGAGTTCCACAAGGAGTAGTGATTACACATTGAAGAAGTTCAAGATGCGCTAAATTATATTTGCTACATATTTTTATAGGTTCTTTTAGCCATTGATAGTGTTCCATATTAAGGCAAGAGAACCACCTTGATATTTGATCATTGTTGAGGCTTTCATAACTTCTTCTAAAAAAAAAATTTGAAACACCATTAGGAGTAATTCCTACTTTTAAAAATATCACCAAACATTTAGAGTTTCTTCTAAGGTTGTGATATCTCACACATTATATCTTGCCATTAATTCAAAAAAAAAAAACATGTTATTTTTGAAGATCTTCATCTTTATTCTATTATTTTGAAGGTTGTGATAATTATAATATCTTATTCAATAAGTCAATAAACAATAGTTTTTGAATTGAATTTGTTGATTGTTGATTTTTCATCTTCTTATCACTAAAAAATTTAAAGAAGTAACAAATAATGATATAAGATATCTCGATTGAACTTGCTTTGTTTCATGATAAAGATTTTTTTGATCTTCTCTTTGATGAATGTTGTCATTAAAATATATTAACTTTGGTTGATGCATTTGTTAGATTTTTAGATGGTTTCCATGTATATTCACTAATATCATATTTGTATCAATGTACAAGATATTTTAATCTATTTCAGTATCGCCTTGAATCTAAGACCTCTTCTATCTCAAATTCTTTATTATTATCTATTTCTATAGAAAACAGTGATATTTATCTTCTTTCTTGTATATTTGCTCTCTTATATGGCTCAAGTAGAGATGCGTGAAATATAAGAGGGATTTTTATAGATTATAGTAGGTGTAATCAATAAGCAACTAGATTGATTTGTTTACAAATCAAAAATGGTTTAAGCCTATAATAATCTAACTTGTCACAAGGACAAATAGTTTTGATATTATGACAAAGTAGCCATATCTTATCACCAACATGGAATTGAGATTGTTTCTTATGATTGATATTTGTGTTAGTCTTTTATTGTTCTTGAGCTTGTTTTAATTGTACCTTCATTATTGTATATAGCTTTGAGAATCAATTTATTAAGTCTTTTGTCGCAAGATTATCAGCTTTTGAGAAGTCAAAAGTATCAAGTCATGGATGATAATTATAATTGAAAAAAAAAAAAAATTATTGAATAGAAGAATACATTAAATTATTGTAAATAAACTCTGCCAATTGCAAAAGGGTTGTTTAATCATCTTAATGATAATTGATAGTACACCTTAAATACTATTTCAAAACTTGATTTATCCATTTTGTTTGTTCATTAATTTGATGATAGAAGGTTAAAAATAATTTTATGTCTACTTTCAATATCTTGAAAAGAATTTTTTAAAATTTTGATACAAATTGTATCCTTTTATTTGATATAATATCTCTTGGCAATCTATAATAGCAATAGATTTTATCAAGAAAGAGTTTAAGTATTTTTTTATTTGTTGTAGATTTTATATATACTACAAAATATGCTATCTTGATGAAACAATCTACAATCACAAATATAGAATCATATGAACTTGAGATTGATAGATTTGTAATAAAATCTATAGAGACAATAGACCATGGCTATTTTGATATAAATAATGGTTGAAAAAGTCCATAAGATTGATGATAAGGGATTTTTGATTTTAAACAAACATCACATGACTACACAAATTCTTTAATAGCCTTTTATATTTGAAGCCACTAAAATTTTTTTGATATTAATTTCAAAATATTATTGTATCCAAAATATCATATTATAAGGAAGTTGTGATGAGCTTCAAAATCACATAGTTGTGCTTCATCTTTTAGAACATACAAGCATCCCTCAAAATAGAGTAGATTATTTTTAAACTCAAATTTAGAAATATCATGAGACTTAAATAAATTATTTTTAATATCATAAATAAAAGAATTCAAAGACATATTTAATTAGACTTGTTTGAAAAAAGTTGAATCAACAGTCAATGTTGATTTCATTGCATGAAAATGAAATTATTTTGGCTTTAATAAAATTATCTTTTATTGATTAAAAGTTACATTTCTTTCTTTTGATGCAAGATAAAAATGTCTAACAAAAGTATGTCATAGACATAAGAGTTACTCCAATAACTATCTAATTAATATAGATAGATAGAAATAGGTTAATTTCATAATATCTTATAGAAAATTTTCTTAGAAACTTCATAGATATGATTTTATCTTTATACATGTTTATAAGTGATTGGTAGATTAGAAACTTAGCCAACAAGTTAGCCACATGTCATACATGTTGATAGCTTGTGAAACAAGCTAAATACGTGGCACATGTATAGAAAACTTGTTTTGCAAGTTTGATATGTGTTTTATAAATTGGACTTGTGTTGGAGGTTTTATAAAGTGCTATTACGTAGCTTTTAGGTAGATAGTATAAATAGAGACAAGAGTGAAGCCTTCTTCACTCTTATCAATTTCTTTCTTGCTTTTAGTCTAATTCAAATGTCTTTGTATTTTCTAATCTTTGATAATAGCTATTCCAGTTTCTTCTTGAATATATATATATTTTCTTTTTTCTATTTTGTCATTTCTTTTTGAGATAGATTTTATTAATTTATACACCTTCTTTTAGTTTGTATCCTTAATAGATTGATAAGAATACACATATAGTATCAAAGCTTTGTCTTTTCTTAAGTAAAAGTGGATTATCCCTTTTTTTTGATGAGACATAAGCATATTAGAAATTTTAGATTATCCACTTCTAAATTGATATTATTCCTAGAATTTTTTTCTTTGTTCTTGAGAGTTTTATTCTGTAATGAGAGTAGATATTTTTTTTTTTCTATTGTATTATTATGGCAAAGCTTATTAAAATGAAGAGCGCAATGGTACAAATGCAAGAGCAAATAAAAGAATTAATACTTGTAATACATCAATTCAATTTACCACCACAAGGAATAATAAGATTAGCAAGAAGTTAAAATATAAAGATGATTGAAGCTGCTTCAATATCTATATCAAGCTATACTACTTCACCTATGATGGAACATCATTCAAACATTAAAGAATCAAAAATTAGTTTATTTGAAAAATTTGATGGCATAAGATGTAAGTTTTAAGGATTCATCAATTATGCACAATTGGTGATTAAACTTCACTGTCAAAGTTATTCAATTCAAAGATTACAAATTAGATTTATTGAAATATTATTTTTAAATTTTATTTTATTATAGTTTTCATCTTTTTTTAAATGATATGATCTAATATTGAATAATTTGGAGGCATTTTTAACAAAATTTTGATCTATGTATGGAAAACATGATTCAATTTGTGTTGCAATTAATATGATCCATATCTTACAATAAAATAATTGATAAGTGATATTTTATGCTTCATAATTTTGATAACTATCAACTGATATCAAGTAAGATGATACTGCACTCATCAATCAATTTTTCTATAGATTACAATATGAGATAAAAAAAATTAATATTCAACTTATTTGATCCTTAGATATTAAGTCAAGTAATTGATTTTGCTATAAAGTGTGATAATTAGTTTTTTGAATTTTGATCTAAAAATTATATAAAAGAGCCTCAATATTATTATAATACAATAGTAATATCAATATCTTTTTAATATGTACATTCAAAAGTAAAAAATATATAAATTTTTATAATATGTTTTAAATATCTTATTGATAAAAAAATACTTGTCATTGATAAGAAGGATTGTGCTTAAATTATAGAGAACCTAAGTATACTACTCAATATTATTCAAAGAAATAATGTAACTATAAAATGAAGAATACAGTTGTCAAAGAGGATAATATGTTGGAAAATAAGTTTATCCAACTACAATAGAAATTGAGCACCTGGGATCTTGTACAACTCCTAATAAAGGTCTTATTCTCTACTTAGAATCCTTTCTTTGTTTTATAATAGATATGTATTTAGAATCTAAAAATCACAAAGACTTTGCCTTGTTAGATTTAGGAGCCTCAACATGTTTTTTAGATGAAAAATTTGTTAAAAGTCATAGATCACTTTTAGTACAAAAAATATAAACCATACATAAAAAAATTATAGATGGTCGTCTATTGTCTTTTGAAGATATTATTCATCAAATCTTTCCTATAAATGTGACAATAGATAGTTATAATAGTTATTCAATCTTTAATATTATTGAATTTTCTTTTAATCTAGTCATTTTAGGTTTATGATGGCTAGAAAAGTATAATCCTCAAATAAATTGGATTTCTTATAGACTTGATTTTTTTAAAATAATAATTAAAGTCTTATTAATCAAGTGAAAGGCCATAAGTCTAATATAATAAAATCCATATTTATAAGTATAAAATCTATTATGCATGTAGTAAAAAAAGGATCATCTTTAATTATTTATATTATACTTATTTTTAATGGTGGAAATACTTCAAGTGGTATTCCAAGCTAATATCAAGATTATCAAGATATTTTTAAAAATAATAATATAAATATTCTTTTGAAACATTATCTATATGATTGCTTAATCAATTTCAAAGAAAGAACTCAGCCTCTATTTGGACCAATCTATAGTTTATCATAAAATAAATTCACTAAATTCAAAAAATACATTAATGAGAATTTGGCCAAAAATTTCATACACTATTTAGAATCTCCAACAAGAACTTCTATCTTATTTGTGAAGAAAAAAGATGGATTACTACAAATATATATAGATTATTGAGAACTCAACAAGATTACCATCAAGAATAGATATCCTCTACTTTTGATATTTGAATTTCTTGATCAATTAAATCAAGCAAAGATCTATACAAAAATAGATCCATGAAGAATATACAACCTAGCCTGCATCAAAGAAGGAGATGAATAGAAGATTGTATTTTGAACAAGGTATAGATAGTTTGAATATAATATTATACCTTTTGGATTCATAAATGCACCAATTACTTTTCAACATCTTATAAATAATATTTTTTTATGAATTTCTAGATAATTTTATTGTTTATATTTAGATAATATTTTAATCTACTCTAAGAATGCAAAAGAAAATAAATTATATATTTGTAATATATTACAAAAAATTAAAGATACAAGATTATATGCCAAGATGAAAAAGTATATGTTTCATTTTACTCAAGTTAACTTCTTAGAATATATCATTTCAAATGATGGTTTCAAGATGGATTCTAAAAAAATCCAAACAATTACAGATTGAAAGATTTCAAAAACAATGTGAGATATGCAATATTTTTTAAAATTTACTAATTACTACCGAATCTTTATTAAGAATTTTTTTCAAGTTGCAACTCTACTTACATATTTAACTTATAAGGACAAACTTTAATGGAATAAAAAAATATAAGCATTATTTAAAGCTTTAAAGATAGTTTTTATTTTTGTACCAATCTTATATTGTGCTGACTTTTTTAAGATGTTTTTTATGAAAACAAATGCATTAAATTTTATTTTAGATGTGATATTGTTACAAATGGGAGCAAATGAAAAATTCTATCTAATAGTTTTTTATTTTAGAAAATTTTTAATAATAGAGATTAACTACAAAATCTGTAATAAAGAACTTTTTATAATTATGGATTCTTTTTAAGAAAGGCATCATTATCTATAAGGTATTTTTAATTTAGTCACAATGTGTATAGATCATAAGAACCTTGAATACTTCATGTTAGCATGTATATTGAATTGTTGTTCGGCTTGTTGGAGCAAGTTTTTATTAAGATTTGAGTTTATTATTATTTATTGGCTAAAAAAATAATAAGGTCTATCTAATACCTTTTCTAGATGTTCTTATCATGTGCCAAAAGAATGATATTCAGATTTTGATTAATAAAGAATAATATTCTTGAAGTCAAAACAATTTTATCTTTACGCAATGAAATCAATATTAAATGTTGATTCAACTTTTTTCAAGTAAGTCTAGTTAAATATGTCTTTAAACCCTCTTGTTCATAATATTAAGAATAATTCATCTAAGTTTCATGATACTTTTAAATTTGAGTTCAAAAACAATCTACTCTATTTCAAAAGATACTTATATATTTTAAAAGATGAAGCATGATTACATATCCTTGAAGCTCATCAAAACTTTTGTACAACAAGATATTTTAGATATAATAAGACTTTGAAGCTAATATCAAAAAAAATTTAGTGGCCTCAAATATGGAAGGCTATTAAAGAATTTGTACAGTTATATGATGTTTGTTTAAGATAAAAAACTCCTTGTTATTGATCTTACAAATTTTTTCAACCATTACTTATACCAATACAATCTTAATCTTTTATTTCTATAGATTTTATCATGGATCTTTCAAATTCAACCTCATATGATTCTATATTTGTGATTATAAATCATTTCACCAAGATGGCACATTTTATATTATATATAAAATCTATCATAAGTGAGAAAATATTTAAATTCTTCCTTGATAATATCTATTGCTATCATGGATTTTGAAGGACCCTTTTTAAAATATTGAAGGTAGACATGAAATTATATTCAACTTTCTATCCTTAAACTAATAGACAAATAGAACAGATAAATCAAGTTTTGGAATAATACTTGAGTTATACTATCAACTATCATTAAGATGATTGGATAACTCTTTTACCATTGGTAGAGTTTGTTTACAATAATTTGGTATATTTTTTTATTCAACAAATTCTATTCTTTGTAAATTATGATTATCATCCATAACTTGATATTTTTAACTTTTTAAAAGTTGATAATCTTATAAAAAAAGATTTGGTAAATTGGTTATTATAACTACATGCAATAATGAAGATACAATTAAAAGAAGCTCAAGAATCACAAAAGATCAATACAAATGTCTATCACAAGAAATAATCTCAATTTTATGTAAGTAATAAAATATGGTTATTTTGTCATAATATTAAGACTATTTGTCTTTGTAATAAGCTGGATTATTATAGACTTGGATTATTTTTAATTTGTCAATAGATCAATTTAATTATTTATTGATTATACTTATCAAAATCTATAAAGATCCATCTTATATCCCACATGTCATTGTTCAAGTCATATAAGATAATGGATATACAAGAAAGAAGACAAATGCCACCACTTCCTATACAAGTCAAGAACAATGAAGAATTTAAAGTGGAAGAGATCTTAGATTCAAGATAGTGTCAAAATCGGTTGGAATATCTTGTACATTGGCATGAATATGATATTAGTGATTACACATGGAAACCATCTAGGAATCTAACAAATGCATCAATAAAATTCAATGTGTTTTATCAACATCTATTAAAAATAAAATAAAAAGTAAAAAATCTTTGTTATAAATAAAAAAATAAGTTTAATAGAGATTTCATTCTATCTTATATCATTATTTGCTATTCTTTTGAATTTTTTAGCACCAAAAAGATGGAGAATCAACAACCAAGAAATTCAACTCAAGAGCTATTATTTGCTAACTTATTGGACGAGACATTATGACTATTATAATCTTTAAGATGATAGAATAGAGATGAAAATCCTCAAAAATAACATATTCTTCATTGGATTGATAGAGAGATACAACTTATATGTGGTATTACAACCTTGGAAGAGATTCTTAATATTTGGTGATATTTTTAGAGGTAAAAACTACTCCTAATGGTATTCCAAATGTTTTTTTTGAAATAAGTTATAAAGGCCTCAACAATGATCAAATATCATAGTAATCCTCCCGCCTTAGTATGAGATACTATTGATGGTTGAAAGAACCTATCAACTACCTTCAAAGGAAATAAAGATTAGAATATAAGGCAAATACAATTTGGCACATCTTAGGCTTCTTCAACATATAATCACTGCTCCTTGTGGAACTCATCTTTAAAAAAGGAGATTATATCACAGATATAAGATTTATTTTAATAATTATTTAACTAATATAGATAAATAAAAATAAATTAATTGATAATATCTTATAGAAAAACTTTTTAAAAGCTTCATAAATACAATTTCATCTTTATATATATCTATAGATGATTGATAAGTTAAAAATTTGGCCAAAAAGTTAGCCACATGTCAAATATGTTGGTAGCTTGTGAAATAAACTAAGTACGTGGCACACATATAGAAAACTTATCTTATAAGTTTGGCACATGTTTTACAAATTGGACACATGTTGGAAGTCCTATAGAATGTTGCTATATAGTTTTTAGGTAGATAATATAAATAGAGATAAGAGTAAAGCCTTCTTCACTCTTATTAATTCCTTTCTTGCTTCTAATCTAGTTCAAAAGTCTTTGTATTTTCTACTCTTTGGCAATAGCCATTCTAGTTTCTTCTTGAATATATATACTTTTTTATTTCAATTTTGTCATTTTTTTTGACATAGATTTTAGTTATTTATATATTTTCTTTTAATTCATGCCTTTGATATGATATGAAATAAACTTTATTATTTTTTTGATTAATAAATGATAATAAATTCAAATCTTGACAAAGTCATGTTCTAACAAGCTTGGCAACAATTTAAAACATGCATTGGCATGAAATACTTGAGGTTCTTTTGATTTATATACAAAGTGTGTGGATTGGAAGTACCTTTTAGATAATGATACTATTCTTGATAAGAATCCATAATTGCAAAAAGTTCTTTAATATAGATCTTATAATTAATCTTAATTATTGAATATTTTTTTAAATAAAAAATTATTGGATGAAGTTTGTTATCTATTCTATTTATTTTAAATATTACATCTAGAATAAAATCTGATATATTTATTTTTATAAAAAAATATTTTGAAAAATTCAACATGATATTAGATTAATATAAAAATAAAAATTATCTTCAAAGTTTCAAATGATGCTTTCACTTCCATATTCCACTCAAGTTTTTCTTTACGAATTAAACGTGTCAATGGAACTCCAACTTGAAATTTTTTTTTGATGAAGATCCAATAATAATTGATAAATTTTTAAAAATATTATACATCTTTTATTATTCTTAAAATTTTCTAATCTATAATTGTTTAAAATTTCTTAAGATCTATTATTAGACTATTATTAAAAATAATATATTCTAAAAAATCAACTTGAATATTGTAAAATTTATATTTTTCTATCTTAGCATATAATCTTGCATCTTTAATTTTTTGTAACATATGATAAATATAAAGTTTATGTACTTCTGTATTCTTAAAGTAATATCAAAGATACAAGAATATAGAACAAAAGACTTGAACTAGAAAGAGGTTTCAAGAAGATATCAATAAAGACTTGAATTGTTTAAATGAAAACATGAACAATATTAAGAAAGATGAGCAAGAACTTTAAGAAATGAGTTTTCAAGATTGAAAAACTCTTTAGCTTTGACTCTAATATATATCCTTATCTATGAAACTTTTTGAGGAGCTCCTATCAAACTAAGAAGCTTTTTAAGTAGCTTTTTAAGTAGCTTCTACTAACTTAGAAGCTTCTTAAGCTTGTTCCAGTGATTACAAAGCTTTTCGAGTTTCTTCTACTACCTAAAAAATCTTTGGAATGTTCTAGAAGGTTTTGTGAACTTTCAAAGTATATGTTCCAAACATCACCTCTTTTTCTAGCAACAAGTTCAAAAAGAACTTGATACCTTTGAGAATCTTTTTACACATATAAAAAATTGTATATATAATGTACCAATAAAGTTATATATTTTGTTCTTTTTTCTTAGATAATAGGTTCTATTAGTCTTCAAATAAATTGTTTATGGCTTTGAACTAATATTTCTATTGTTGAAACATTCCATCCAAGTATTTGATCTTCATTATTGCCTTCAAAACATCCTCCAAACAAGATTTCAAGCTTAAAAGGATTTATTTTTCTAAACTCAAGTAATATCACTGAAGCTTGAGTATTAAAATTGACACTTGCATGGTTGGATGTTATTCCTAATGGTTTTAATTGTAGTCATACTTGGTATTGAAATATATCATCCTTACTTTGTTCAATTGAAGTCTGTGAAAGCTGTACTAATTTATTCGAAGCTTACATAGCAAGTGAATCTTCTAAATCTTATTTTGTTAAATCTTTTAATATTTGAAGGTTTCACATGGTGATTGATTTGCTTCTATAACTCTATTCTATCTTAGAACAAATGACTGCATATTAATGAAGGCTTTGGTTTGACTTCTTTTTTTTTACAGATATTTTTTGAATCCAATCTTTATCAAGAAATTATTATCAAGTATGTTTGGATTTGTGAAGATAGAGTTGATGAAATTCATGTGCCTTTTGAGGCACATTGGCTAGATTTTTGGCCGATTTCCATGTACACTCATTGTTATTATAGCTGTGCTAATAAACAAGATATTCCAATTAATTCCACTTTCACTATAAATCAAGTACCTTTTTGATCTCATAATCTTTATGATTTTTGATTTTGATACTAGGTGGTGATTATTGTATTCTTTCCAAAATATGCGACTTTCTATAAGGCTCTAAAAAAAAGACATGGAAAATTAGATATACCTTTATAAAAGATGGTAGTTCCAATCGATATGTCATTAGATTAATTTGCTTCTAGATGAAAAATAGTCCTAACCTCTGATAGTTCAACTTATTGTATGGCTGCTTAGTCTTGATATTCCATCGAAGAAGCCGTATTTTATCTTCAATATAAAAAATAAGTAATTTATTTTTGAATTTATTTGTAGATACCTTGTATGTATCTTGAGTTGCTTGCAATTGAAGCTTCAAGGTTGTTTGGTGTTGCGATAGATGCTTTGCAATTCCTTCAATTTCTAGATTGTTATTCTTTGACGTATTCTATAGATTAAGCTTCAAGTGATATTTACAATTGAGATAAAATGGTGTTTGTTGAGTTGAAGCATGAATAATATAATTATATACAAATGTTGCTTCTTTCATCTTTGGTACAAGATATGACCTTCTTAATAAAATATCAAATAATTTTTATTATTTTTTAAATTAATAAGTGATAATAAAATTAAATAAAGATAATGACATATTTCATCAAGCTTAACAATAATTAAAAATTCAAACTGACATTAAATATCCTAAATTCTTATAATATGTAAATATAGTTATAAGATGCATTGCTCCTTCAAGACAATGATGCCATTCTTGAAAAGAATCGACAATAGTAAGAAGCTCCTTATTGTAGATTTTATAATTAATTTTGGTAGCAAAAAAATTTTGAAAATAAAATACAACAGGATGGAATTTATTATCTATATCCATTTATAAAAATACAGCCTCTAATACAAAATCCAAAGCATTGTCTTGATGTAGAATATTTTTGTAAAATCTAGATGCATCAAGATTGGAACTGTGATAAATATTATCTTGAGATCTTGGAATGCCTTCTTTGCTTGAGGATCCTATTCTAAATTGTCTTTACATGTCAATTAAATAAAAAAGGTGGCAACTTGAAAGTAATTTTTGATAAAAATCTAATAGAAGTTGGCAAATCCAAAAAAATATTATTTGTCTTTTACAATCTTTGGAATGGTCCACTGCATAACTGCTTCCACCTTCTTAGAATCTATCATCAAATCTTCAATAGATGTAATGTATCTTAAAAATTCTATCTTTGATTGATAAAATACACATTTCTCTAGCTTAGCATACAAACCCGCATTTTGTAGCTTTTATAATATCAATTTTACATGCTCTTTATGTTCTTCCATATTTTTTAACTAGATCAAGATATCATTAAGATAAATCACAATGAACTTATTTAAATGATTTCAAAAGATATCATTCATTAAATGCTGAAAGATAATAGATATATTTATTAATCTAAAGGACATCACATTATATTCAAAATATCCATATTTTGTCCAAAATGAGATCTTTTATTTGTCTTCCTCCTTGATCTATACCAAGTTATATATTCTACAAAGATCTATCTTAATATAGAACTTAGCTTGACCGAGTTGTTCCAAAAGTCATAAAATTAACAATAGTGGATACTGATTTTTCATCATTATCTTATTCAATCCTCAATAATCAATGCACATATGTAAAGAACCATCTTTCTTCTTCACAAAACATATAATTGCACGTGCTAGAGACTTTAAATGCTTAATGAAGTTTTTTGTAAGATATAATCTTTTAATGTCAAAAACTTGTTTTGAAAAAGGTTATAAATTGGGCCAAATAGTGGTTGTGTTCCTTCCTAAAGATCTATAGCACAATTGTATAGTCAGTACTCTGATAATATATTAGCATTTTTTTTAAAAAAACATCTTAAAATTTATTATATTATTTTAAAATACTTATTAATGAAGTCATATCTTCTTTAGTTGGAGTCACATAAATAACAAATGGTGTACCTTCTTTGGCCGATCTTATAAAGGTCCTTGTTCCAACAAATAAAAGCTTACCAACTTGTGATTTTTTATAAAGCTTTCATATAGGGATTTCTATCAAAAATATTATTCTTTATAATTTCTAATTTATAGATGGATTATGCTTTTTCAACTAAGAAAATTTAAGGATATTAGGATTCAAAAGAATCATAATAACATTAAATATAATTTTGCTACTATGGTCTTCAAATGCCACTTATATAAGCATTGTTTTATGGATTATACTACCAAAGAATAAGGATTGTCTATCTATTATTTCTACATGAATAAGTTTGGATTTGTGTACTAGAAGAATTTTATAAAGCTTAGCAAATACCTCATCTAAAAAACAAGTGGACACCCTTGAATCCAACACGGCAATCGCTTGAAGCTTATAAGGGTCAAAACTCAAAAGAATTATAAAACAATAAGTAGGCTGAGAAAAAAGAGAGGAACTTAAATAGTTTTGTGATGTGAAGTTGTCCAGATATACGATCCCTATCGCAGCTAAATATCTTTGTTTTCCTAAATAATTATAATTCTAATTTTGATGATGTATTGATTTTGTTTTTTCAAACAATTACAAGCCTTGTGGCCTTCTTTGCCACAATACAAATATAGTCCTTCTTCTATCTAATGTTTCTTTTCTTATAGATTAAAAAATTTAAAATGTACTACATCAAACTATATATCTTCTATTTTTGAATGTGAATTCAAATTATTTGCCAATGTAATAGAAGTAAGTTAAATTACATGTTGTTTTATTGAAGCCCATGAATGTTGATTTTAACAACATTGAAATAGTCAATTATCACATTTTATAATTGAGCTAATAGCTTCATTAAGTAATTGTGGATTCAAAAGCAATAGTAAAAAATCCTTCATATCATATCTTAATTTTCAATAGAATTGACTCATCAAGGCTTTTTCATTTCAATTGATGTCATATTATAATTGCCTAAAATTGTATGTATAGACTGATATATAGTATGACTTTTGTCCCAATGCTCAGATCTTGCCTATTGCTCAATGAACCTTATCATATTTTCTAAATTCTTTGGCATATATTTTTGTGAAAGCTTCAAAGTTGCTTAAATTTGATAGTATCTTTTTGAACAAGGAAGCAAACCACAATAATACTTGCTCTGTAAGTAAAATGCCAACTAATCCAACCCATGATTCTTTTGTCGGATAAGTATCAAGTTATAGAACCATTGTTGGGATAGAAAGAGTTTGCCTCACGAAAACATTAGGCTTCTAGTTGTTACTAATTTTTCACTCAAATGTTGAGATAGATAAAAATGCCAAATTCATATAAAATTATTCCTAAAAAAGGCAATTATATTAAGTGTACAAGTCTTAAATATTCTAGAATCTCTTAAATATAGTAAAATATAGTAAATTCTTCATTTATATTAAGGATGATTTTTTTCCAACTTCAATAGTACATATCTTTAAATCAAATTGTCTAAAAATACTTAAATTTTAAATAAAATATTGATATATTTTCAACTATTACCACAACAAATTTCAATTGTTAATTTTTTGCTGATCTTTAGAGATTGCTAAAATTCTAATAATAGCTTCAAATCCTTATTTATAGACATTCACGTACTAATTTCTTCATATCTCATAAATTAAATGCCTAAATGCCATAAAAATTTATGTATAGCTTTTTAACATAATAAATCATCTTCTTAAAATTTTTTAAATAAAAATTTGTCCGAAAGCTTAAAATATGGCAGAAATCATCACTATCAACAAAATGGTCTATTTATTGCCTTAGAATTGAATTTATTGGCTTCAACTTCTAATATTTCTTTCTTTTATATTTTAAATATGATAATGCTTCTATACAAGATATAGGTCTTGAAATCACCTCTTGATCTCTAAAAGCTCTCATACAATTCCTTATATCCTCAAAAGAGTGACAGTAGATATAATTTGCATACCTTAACTTCAAGTGCCTATTCCTCCTTCATAAAAATTCCAAATCTTCTGATTTTTATACTAAAATTGTAGTACAAAAAACAAGCTTTCTAATCCTAGCCTTCGATTTTTAAATACTCTCCTTGAAGTTGATAAAATCCTTATTTTTGTCTCAAATAACCTACTAAATGCCTATTGGGCATGAAATTTGATCAATGGAGATGAAAATCTTCACTCCTTGCCTTCATTTGTCTATACTTTGCTTTCATTCCTCCAAATAAGCCTCTTAGTAGTTTAGTTCTTCATCTTTGGATCCCAATCTCCTCTCAAGGCTTCATACTAAATATTTAGGTCCTATATAATTCAAATGCCATAATCAAAATAAGTAAAATAAACCAAAATAAAGTTTCTTACACCAACGCCCTATTAATTAATCTACTAACTATTCTAACACACATTTAGACTTATAAACATATTATATGTTTTATTTGATTTTTACATAATGTGATGCCAAGAATTTCATTAAACATTTGAAATCTCCTATAGGAGCTCTTATCTTGTTTGTAAAGAAGAAGGATGATTCATTATATTGTTGTATTATATATTGTCTTGTTTGGATATGCACCGGGCACTTGGCTGTAGAGGGTGAAGTTGTGGTTTATAAATACTCAAAATTTTTTAATAGGTTTCACCCATATAAGAAGAATATGATTCGAATTTCAATATAAGAGTACTTAAGTTAATATAAAGTACTTAATAACACTCTTCTTCATAACTTCAACTATATATAAAATCCAATTGCTTTGTTACTTATTACAATTAAGCAACTAAGATTTGTCTTTGCAAATCCTAACCTTAATTAACAAGTTTTGACAAACTATAACACTTAATCTGACTATCAACTTGGTATAAAACTTTGCATACAAATGTTGATTTAAATCTTCTATATGCTTGAAAAATTTCAGCCCAATCCAATGTACAAATTGTAGAAAATCAACCAATAACCACATTATTGTTCTCTTAGCCACCAAATTAAAAGTTGATATAGATGTTCCAGTAGCAATTTTTTCTTCTCCAATTATTAATTTTAGCTTAAAATTGATGTATAGCTTGATTTTCAAGTCTTCTAGTATTATGCCAAATTTAATCTTATTTTGATTGATAGATCTATAGATATTGTAGAAATCCTAAACAATCCTAAACTACCAACTTTTAGTATCTCCTTGTACTAAAGATCAAATAAATTCTAATTCCACTATTAGATTGTCACAAATTTTTACATAGTCTTAGCACATGTAATCATCTACTCATTGTCAAAATTATAACTATAGATGTTACATCAATTGCACAAAAAAGCTAATAGTGCTAGCTTTAATTTTATTGCATAAAAATCTAATTATCAAAACAAATCCTGAATTTAGATAACAATTGCTAAGTCCTTTCCAAACCTACAAAAACAATTCTAATCTTTGTAAAACAAGCTTGAAGCTAGTATTCTAATCTTAATTGCTGATCTCCAAATGACCTAATATCTTGCCCTTGGTGGCCGTTTTTGTGGCTAGAGGTCTAATTTTGACCCTGTCCCATATACGATTGATCCTCAAATATCAATCTTACCTATCCTAAGGATTTTTAAGCTTGATCCTATTTTTAATTTAATCTTAATATCAACCATATCAACTATTTATCTCTTTTATCCTATTTTTATTAATTTATGATTTTTTAAAGACAATAAAAGAGTTCTTACAATTTAGAAGGAAAAATTAATAATTAACTTTTATCTATTAGCTATTAAGATAAGAAAATAATCTAAGAGGCTTTTATAAAATCTTTCTTAAGTTTGTTGAATTCATATTGAATCAAGATAATTGAATATTAGATAGAAGTTTTTTTTGTTTATGTTTTTTTATCACATGAGCGTATTAGAATACAACAACATATGTGTATGGACTATTGAGGTCTAAATAAGATAACTATAAAAAATCACTATCCATTACTATTAATCTTAGGAATATTAGAACAATTGAAACAACAAAGATTTTTATAAAGATTGATTTGAAAGGCACCTACAACTTACTCAGGATCAAAGAAGAAGATCAATGGAAGACAACATTTCATATAAGATACAGACATTTCAAATATAATGTTATGTCTTTTGGACTTATAAATATACCTGTAATCTTTCAATATATGATGAATGATATCTTGCAAGATTACTTAGATGACTTTGTAATCATCTATTTGGACGATATCTTAATCTTCTCTAAGAACAAATAAGAACATGAACATCATGTACGTATAGTCTTAGAGAAATTATATGAAAGTGGATTGTATGCCAAATTAGAGAAGTGATCTTTCTATTAACTATCACTTGAGTTTTTGGAATATATTGTCTCTAAAAATAGGATTTCAATAGATCTAAAGAAGATACAAACTATTGTAGAGTGGAAACAACTATCATCACTTAGAGATATATAATATTTCTTGGGATTTGTAAATTTTTATAGAATCTTCATCAAAGATTATTCTAAGATTACGGCCCTATTAATATAACTTATATGCAAAGAAAAATTTATTTGAAACAAGAAGGCTGAAGAAGCATTCAAGAAGCTAAAAAAATCCTTCACTTTAGCTCTTATACTTGTCCATGCAGATTCAACAAAATCATTCATTTTGGAAATGGATGCCTTAGATTTTTCACTTTGATCTGTACTCTCTTAAATTGGTGATGATGGTCAACTACATCTAGTAGCATTCTACTCTCAAAAAAATTTAGTTGTAGAGATCAATTATGAAATCCTTAATAAAGAATTATTAGTACTTATTGATGCTTTTGAAGAGTGGCACCATTTATTAGAAGGGGCTCAACACAAGATCATGATATATATTGATTACAAAAACTTAGATATTGGATCAACAAAAATCAATCATGTTGAAATTGTCTAATTTACAATTGAAGACATTGATACTATCTACCTATGCAGATATAGCTTTCAAGACAGAAATCCAAAGAGCAATAAAGACAAATTATTTATAGATAGCATTCATAGATGTTTAAAAAATACATAGGTAGAAGAAAATAATAATTTCAAGTTTGAAGATGGATTGTTATATTTCAAGGATCTTTTATATGTTCCTCTAAGCCTTACAAGACTTTAGATTCTTTAAGTATGATATGACTTTCTAGCAACTGGACATTTTGGCTTCAATAAGACTTTGGAATTAATATTAAGAGATTATTGAAGGCCTCAAATGTGAAAATTGGTGAAGGAATTTTTTCAATCATATAAAATTTGTATAGGAATAAAGATCTTAAGACACCAACCATTTGGACTTCTCCAAGCACTTCCAATTCTTAAGGACCTATGGTAATCGCTATCTATTGACTTTATTACAGACCTTCCAATTTCCAATTGAAAAGATTCAATTTTTGTCATGGTAGACCATCTTACTAAGATGGCATATTTCATCTCGTGTAATAAGACTATTTTTGGAAAAAAAACGGCCAAGTTTTTTTATTAATAATATTTATCAAATATATAACCTTCTCAATGATATCATTTTAGATTAAGGATCACAATTTGTATCAAATTTTTGGAAAAGACTATTTCAATTCTTGAAGGTCAAGATCAACCTTTCATCACTTTATCATCTTCAGATCAATGGTTAAAAAAAATAGGTGAATAAGATCTTAGAACAATATCTCTATTGTAGTATAAATTATCAATAAGATGATTAGATGGACCTCCTACCATTGGCCAAATAGTTTGTATATAAGAACACCAAATATTCTTTGATGAAGCTAACTCCATTCTTTTCAAACTATAGATACCACCTTATAAAAAATCTATTCCAAATTAAAGATGTAAAAAGTCCTGTTGCAAAAAATCAAGCTATTTACTTGAAGGCCATCCATGAAGAATTAAAATTCCGACTGCAAATGGCTCAAGACTGATATAAAGACTATATAGACATTCATTACAAGAACCAATCAAAGTTTAAGATAGGAGATTGTATTTGCCTACTTTGATAAAATATATAAACGAATCAACTATCACAAAAATTAAACTACCAAAGACTTAGACCATTTACGATTCTATACTAAGTAAATCTAATAAGTTTCCATCTTGAACTACCAAGGAGCATCTGCATTCATCTAGTCTTTTATGTCTCCCTTTTAGAAACCTATTATAAATTAACTATTGACAGAAGAATTCTTCTACTACCAACCCTACTTAAAGTCAATCAAGAGGTTGAATATAAAATAGATGAAATATTAGATTTGCATATAAAATATAGACAATTAGAATATTTTATCTATTAAAAAGATTATGGAGTTATCAAAAGAATATAGAAACCTTCAAATAATTTTAAAAATATAATTATAAAAGTTTACAAATTCTATTAATAATATCCTAAAAAATCTAGATTTAATTGCCATTGAAGATTTTATAGACACTAACATCTCTTGGCTTCTAAATGATATTTTTTCTATTAACAACAAAAGACCAATATAAAAAATAAAGAGCCATGCTAAGACCTTCACTTGTATATAATCATTTTTCTAAGATAGAATAGATCTTGCTAAAAGCTTATTAATTACCATGTCAAATCTTTGTGTTTCAAGGATATTATAGGAACAAGAATTAAAAGACTATTTTGTCACACAAGCGGTTAATGAACCATTGCAACTTTCACAATCTACTAGATGAATATGAACAAGGCAAAGAAGGAGTATTTGAATGTCAAGTAAGGCTACATTTGGAGTCTTTGGAGATACATCCTCATTACAAAAATCTTAATTCAAATGCCTAAGTTTTAATAATATTCTTTGAAATTAGAAGGGTGACTCCAAATTGATCAAAAATTATATTTGGAAGATGGGATGTTTGTACAACAAAAGTTATATGTAGAGGTCATCAACGCTACTTTAAGGGTCCTGTTGAACCAATAACCAATGAACAAAAGACGAAATATGTTGCTTTTCTACTCTGATAAATTTTAGATTTCTTACATATGTAATTTGATCATTAAATCACTTTGGCTCCTCGTAAAACTTATTGCTAAAAGGGAAGGTGATGTTATGGACATACTTTAAGTCACCACATTCTAGAACTTTTTGTAGTCTTTTAAAATCTTCCATAGTTTTTTAAAATCTTCCAAAATCTTTTAGAACCTTTTTTAATCTTTTAGAATCTTTTGTAGTCTTTTAAAATCTTTTAAAATCTTTTAAAATCTTTTAAAATCTTTTAAAATCTTCTTTAGTCTTCTTAAACTTGTCTTAGTCTTCTAGAATCTTCCTTAATCTTCTAAAATCTCTTAAGATATTCTTAGAAGATTCAATAGGATATAAGCCTTGTAGTATAAATAAGAGGCAAAACCGAGGTGCACCTCACTCTTGCCAACACAAGCCTTGGAGCAATCCAAAGTATTGCCTTGTTTTGTGATATCAATCTAGTCCTTTGTTCTTATCAATTATTTAATTTTTTGTTCTTGTCAATCTAATTCTTTATTCTTGAAATCATTCTAATTCTGAAATCTTTTCTTTATCTCTTTATTAATCCACTATCTTGCATATTTGACATTTTCTTAGAATTTGATTAAGATTTGGTTAAGATTTGTTAGGATATTTTAGATTTTTATTAGAATTTGGTTAGGATTTATTAAGATTCATTTAAGATTTGTTTGAGATTTAGAATTTGGTTGAGATTTTTTTAGAATTTGATTAAAAAAAAATTTAGGATTTATTTAGGATTTAAGATTTTATTCAAATTTGTTTAAGGTTTGGAATTTGACCAGGACTTGATTAAGATTTGACTAAGATTTGATTAAGATTTGACTAGGATTTGATAAAGATTTGATTAAGATTTGATTAAAATTTGATTAAAATTTGATTAAGATTTAATTATTAAATTAACTAATTATTTTAATTCAATTTTTTTTTTTTTTTTAATTTACTAATTGATAATAAATACACAAAATTTAAAAAAAATTAAACTTATAAATTAAAAAAAAATCTTCTAATTCACTTGGATGTCGGCCATCTTCTTTCTCGAACTTTGATATCAATCTTCTAGCATCAATAGCTCTTTTTTCTACCATTTATTTATTCTAAATATTTAAATAAATATTAAAAATTAAATCACCAATTAGCTTTAAAAAAAAGCATATCAATCTAACTGGCAAATTGTTTAATATCATAAATTTGCCAGTTTAATATCATAAAAATCCTCATTGATCCTCAAAATCCAATTCCTAAGGTCATAACTCACTTAAATTTCAACAATCTTTAATCTAATTGTCTGATTAAGCTCAAATTTACAACACATATTGAGCACAATTTTGTTTAAAAATTCAAAAAATTTCACTTATAGATTTGTTATAAAACTCATAAAATTCTTTAAAATATAAACTAATTTTATTTCTTAAAAATCAAAGTCACTTAAATAGAACCTTGACTTTGTATAGCTCTCATAAAGTCATTATAAATTCAAAAATCTCAAAATCAATGCTTAACAGATTATTATTATATTTTCTTTCCAATCTTATATTTTGATCAATAAAAAAATCTTATATGTGCCATAGGCACTTGGTTTTGTACCTTGTGATCTAATTTCAAGCTTTATTCATAATCAGCCTTCTTTAAGTATCAATCTAAGGTTTTTTTAGATAAAATTTTATTAAAAATTATCTTTTATTTTCATCTAAAGATGTCTATAGTTTTATTTTTGTTAATATATTTTATTTTTTCTTCTTTATGGCCCTATAAAGTAAGTAGAAGTCTTTTTATAAAAATAAAAAAATGACAATATAGATATAATTTTTTTACTTCTTTCTATTTTTTATCTATAATTTTTAAAACAATTTTGTTACTAAGTCTTCAATTAAGTTCTTTGATACTATAGGTCTTTTTTTGCTCTTTTATCCTATAGCCATGTTATAACATGATATTGTTTTGACTTCAATATTACATTTCAATTTGAGAAGCAACAACAATTGTCAAATACTTCATCAAGACAATCATACCTTGTATCAAAAAGAAGAAAGACAACATACAACTAATAATAGATAATACTCTTGAAACTTGAGAAATTTTATATTCAAGCAACTTTTCTATTAATTTCAATGAATTCTTTATTTTTTAATTAAGTTTGTAGAACTTAAGCTACAAACCTTCTTATTTTTTTCTGCTAAATATTATTCCAACAATATCTATAATGATTTAAGAATATTCAAGTTTAAAGACAATGTCGAGGTAGAGAGAATTTGCCTCTAGAAAGGATTACATTTCTAGCTGTCACTAACTTTTCAATCAAGTGTCAAGATAGATAAAAATTCCATATTTATATAAAATTGTCTCTAAAAAAGGCAATTATATCAAATATATAAGCCTCAAGTATTCTAGAATTTTTAAAATATAGAAAAATATACTAAATCCATAAAGGTGGTTTTTTTCAAACTTCAACAATGCATATTATTAGAGACATACACTTTAAAGGTTTATAGAACCATCTAGAATATTCTAGAGATTCTTGAATTAGTGAAAGTTAATTGAAAAGCTTCTTAGTTGGTGAAAGTAGCTCAAGAAACTTTGTAGTTAGTAGAAGGAACTCAAGAAGCTTCCCACTTGGTAGAAGTTGATCAAGAAGTTTCTTAGTTTGATGGAAGTCGCTCAAGAAGCATTCTAGATAGGAATATATATAGAAGTCAAGGTTGAAGAGTTCTTCAATCTTGATAATGTATCTCTTAGAATTATAATTCACCTTTCTTAGTATTGTTTGTATACTCATCTAGTTAATTCAAGTTTTTGTTGGTTTTTTCTTCAAACCTTGTTCTAATTCAAGTGTCTTGTTCTATGTTCTTGTATCTTTGACAATTTGTTAAGACTACCTTCATCTTAAATATTAGAGCTGGATCTTTCTTGTTAGAGAGTAGATTATTCTTCTTCTTGAAGGTATACCAATGCTTTAGAGTTTGTGGATTACCCTTTTTTAACTAATATTTTTTTTATCTCAACATTAGAAATTTATTTTTTTTATGAGAGAATGGATCACGTCTCTCTTGGAAGATCTTAAAGCATTTTAGAGGTTGTAGATTATTTTCTTCTAAGCTTATATTATCTTCTTATAGATTCATTTCTTTTTTCTCTTAGAATGGTTTGAAATTAAAATATTAGTATGATCAAATCTTTTGAGTCCAAATTAAATGCTATTATAAGTGCTCTTTCTATGTTATTTGATAGGACTATGGAGATTGAAGGAATTGTTGCGAAATTTTATAACGATACAATATCAAAAGTACCACAATTTAGATTGCATCCACTTCTAACTTTTCTATTTGAGGATGTAGTATTATCTATGCTATGCCAAAGAAATCCACCTATTCAGCAATGTAAAGAGCCTTAAGTTAGTCTTGTAAAGAAATATTATGATACGCATTCAAAGTTTTAAAGGTTTGTCAACCAAATTTGATTAATAATGGTTCTATAACTTGATACTAATTTAATAGAAGAATTATGAATTAGATTGGTTGGCACCTTACTTATAAGATAAGCATTATCATGGTTTGATCTCTTATTTAAAAAAAGATCACCAATATTGAGCAACTTTGAAGTTTTTATAGAAGCATTTGCAGAAGCATTTGGAAAATATGACAAGGTTCATTAGGCAACAACTAAGATTCAAGTATTGTGTCAAGGGGCACGTTTTGTATCAATCTATGCATCTAATTATAAGCAACTAATATATGACATCAATTGGAACAAAAAAATCTTAATGAATCAATTTTATTGGAAACTAAGAAATGATGTGAAAGATTTATTATTATTGCTTTTGGATCCAAAATCACTCAATGAAGGCATTAGCCAAGCAATGAAATATGATAATCAATTATTCCAATGTTGTTAAAATCAATGTTCATAGACTTTAGCAAGACAATACGTAATCTGATATATTCTTGCTATATCGATAAGTATTTTGAATTCACATTAAAAAATAGAAGATATGTAACTTGATGCAATATGTTTTAAATCTTTTAGTCTATCAAAAAAAAGAAAAAAAAGAAAAAAAAAAACGTCGAATGGAAGAAGATTTATGCTTGTAGTATAGTGAAGAATATGACAAGGTTGACAATTATCTAAAAAAATAAAATCATTACATCACCAAAATCAGAAGTATAATCATTCAAGAAATTGAAGATTTTTAACCACAGTAGGAACCATGCAGCTAGATAATTCAACATTGTAAAATTATTCAGGTTCCTCTCTTTCTGATCAATTTATTTATTATTTTATAATTTTTTTGTATTTTGGTCCTTGTAAGCTTTAAATAATTTCCTTGTTGGATTTAAAAGCATCTCTTTATTTTATAGATGAAGCATTTGCTAAGCTTCAAAAAAAATTCTATTATAGAAATTCAAATCTGTTCATATAGAGATAATAGATGAATGACCTTTATCCTCTAATAGTGTTATCTATAAAACCATGCCTATAAAAGTATCATTTAAAGATTATAGCAACCAAATTGCATTCAATTTTATTAAGACTCTTTTAAATTTGTAATTTTTTTACTTTCTTAATTAAAAAAGTATAATCCATCCATAGATTGGAGGTTGCAAAGAATAACATTTTTGATAAAAATTCCTATAAAAAAATTGTATAAAAAGTCACAAGTTGATAAGCCATTATTTATTGGAATAAAGGCTTTCATAAGATTGGCCAAAGAAGGTACACTATTTGTTATTTATATGACTCCAATTAAAGAAGATATGATTCCATTAGCAAATATTCTAAAGCAGTATAGCAAATTTTAAGATGTTTTCCAAAAGAAGAATATTGATATATTATTAGAGTACCAATCATATGATTGTGTTATAGATCTTAAGGAAAGAATGCAACCACCTTTTGGCCTAATTTATAATCTTTTTGAAAACAAGCTTTTGATGTTGAAGGATTATATTAATAAAAACCGTACAAAAGACTTCATCATGCACTCAAAGTCTCTAGTAGATACACTTTTATTCTTTGTAAAGAAAAAAGATGGTTCCTTGTATATGTATATTGATTATCAAGGATTGAATAAGATAATGGTAAAGAATTGTTATCCACTATCGTTAATCTCAAGATTTTTGGAATAACTAGCCAAGCCGAGATTTATACTAAGATAGATTTTTGTGGAGCATATAAATTGGTATAGATCAAGGAGGTAGATAAATGAAAGACCATATTTTGGACAAGATATGAATATTCCAAATATAATATCATATCCTTTGAATTAACAAATATACCTACTATCTTTCAATATTTAATGAATGACATCTTTTAAGAGCACTTAGACAAGTTTGTAGTGATCTATCTTGATAACATCTTGATCTACTCAAAAAATCTAAAAGAATACAAAAAATATGCCAAGTTGGTATTACAAAAGCTACAAGATGCAAGTTTGTATGCCAAGCTACAAAAATATGTATTTCATCAATCAAAGATAGAATTTTTAAAATACAGCATATCTATTGAAATACATCATATCTATGATGGATCCTAAGAATGTAAAAGAAGTTATACAATGGGCTATTCCAAAGACTATAAGAGATGTATAATATTTTCTTGGATATGTTAATTTCTATCGGATCTTCATCAAAAATTATTCTCAAGTTGCCACCCTTCTTATTTGATTGATATGTAAAGACAAGTTGGAATGAAGGTCTCAAACGAAAAAGGCATTTTAAGACCTCAAGATGGTATTTATGACAATCCCAATCTTTGTACATCCAGACTTTATAAAAGCATTTTACATAGAAACCAATGATTTAGATTTTGTATTAAGGACCATAATTTTTCAAATAGATATAGACAATAAACTCCATTTTGTTGCATTTTATTTTCAAAAATTTTTTATTACTAAAATTAATTATAAAATCTTTCATAAAGAACTTTTTATTATTATAGATTCTTTTTAAAAATGGCATCATTTTTTTGAAGGAATAATGCATTTTGTGATTCTATATACAGATCACAAGAACTTGGAATATTTTATATCAACTCAGATTTTCAATCATTTCCAAGCTTGATAGAATATGTTATTATCTCAAATTAACTTTGTTATCACTTACCAACTTGGAAAGCAACAAAGATTGTTTAATGCTTTATCAAAGAGATTATATCTTGTACCAAGAACAAGAGAGGTAGCATTTGATTAACAATATGCAATTTTTTTGAAACCAAAGTAATTCCACCTTTATGCTACTATTACTTTGGCACCTATTGATTCTAGTTTCTTCAATGAGATGCATGTTGTAATTACTAATGATGATTTAGCTCTTAATATCAAGCTTCATCTCAATGAAAATATTGGCAAGTTTAAGCTTGAAGAAGTCTTTGTATATTTTGAAGAATATTTGTATATTCTAGAAGGATCTACACAATTGCGTATTCTTTAATCTCATTATGACTTTCCAACTACAGCTCATTTTGGATTTAATAAGACCTTGAAACTTATTTCTTGAGATTTTTGGTGGCTTCAAATATGAAAGGCTATAAAAAAATTTATGCTCTCTTGTGATATTTATTCAAGGTCAAAAAATCCTCAACATCGTCCTTATGAATTCATACAATCCTTGCCTATTCTAAAATGGTCATATTCTTTTATCTTAATGGATTTCATCACAGATCTATTGCCATTCAATTCATTGGATAGCATCCTTGTGGTGGTTGATTGACTCACAAAGATAATTCATTTCATTCCTTACAAAAAGATTGCATCTAGTGAAGAAATAATAAGGCTCTTTTTTGATAATATTTATTAATATCATAGCCTATCAAATGATATTATATCTAATCAAAGATTCTAATTTATATTTAAGTTTTGAAAATATCTTTTTGAAATATTGAAAGTGGGCATTAAATTTTCTTTGGCTTTTCATCTTTAGACTAACAACCAAATAAAATAAGCTAATCAAGTTTTGCAATAATATTTATGATATAGCATCAACTATTAATAAGACAATTGAGTCTCATATCTACCATTAGCAAAATTTATATATAGTAATGTTATTTATGTCTCAACTTAACAAACATCTTTCTACTCTAACTATGGATATCACTCGAAGCTTGATTTATAGAATATGCCAAAGAACAACAATTCACCAGCTGAAGGATTTACAAAGTATTTATTGCAATACCAAACAATCTTGAAGCTTCAATTATAAGCAGCTCAAGATGCTTATAAGGCATCTATAGATAAATTCAAGATTCAACTGCCTACTTTTTATATTAGAGATAAAATATGGCTTCTTTGACAAAACATCAAAATTAAGCGGCCATGTAATAAGTTGGACTATCAGAGACTAAGACCATTTTTTATTCAAAAGAAAATTAATCCAATGGCATATTGCTTGGAACTACCATCTTCTATGCATGTACATCTAGTTTTCCATATCTCTCTTTTAGAACCTTATAGAAAATCATATATTTTGAAAAGAATATAATAATTACCACATAATATTAAAATTAAAAATCATAAAGAATACAAGGTCAAAAAGGTGTTGGATTCACGAGAAAGATAAAAAAAAAATTGGAACATCTTATTCATTGGTATGGCTATGATATCAATGAGCATATATAGAAATCTGCCAAAAATCTCACTAATACACTTCAAAAGATATAAAATTTTCATTGGCTCTATTCTTACAAACTCAAATGTGTTTGATGATAACTTCTTTGTGAAGATTGGATCCAAGAAATACTTATAAGAGAGAGAGAGTTAAACTAAAATCTTCATCAATATGCAATCATTTATTTAAAGATAGAATAAAGTGGTAGAAGCTAGTCAACTACTATGTCCAACCTTCATATATTGAGAGATTTAGTAGAATAAGATTCAAAAGATTCACTTGCTATGAAAGCTTTGAACAAAGTAGTGTAGTTTTTACAACGTTCAATTGAGCAAAATAAGAACGATACATTTCAGCGCTAAATACAACCATGGTTGGAGCAATTAGAAGCAACATCCAACTATGCAAGTCTTAATTCTAATACTCAAGCTTTAGTGATATTGCTTGAGCTTGAAATGATGAATCCTCCTAAGCCTAAGATCTTATTTGGAGGATGTTTTGAAGGCTGCAATAAAGATCAGATCTTTGAATGGAATATTTCAACAACATAGATATTAGCTTGTGAGTCATCAAACTGATTCATTAGTTGTTTCAAGATAAAAGAATGTATTTAAGTATTAAAATTATAATTATTAGGTGAAGATGTATTTACAAGATGCTAAATAAAAAAAAATAGTATTAGTAGAGAAGAAATGGAGTTTTAATAAGTCTTGGAGGCAATTATCTTAGTTGATATAGTATTTTTTCTTAATTATAAAAAGTAGTATTTAGTTATGGAGACCAATGTTTATATTGGCCTTCTATCTTTATATACCACTTATTAAATATATATAAATATTACTTAGTAAGTAGAAGAAGCATGAAAAAGAAATCTCATATCTTTTTAATTATACATGTAGAAAATATGATTTTTAGTTGATTTAAATTGATTTTATTATTATAAAAAATAACCAAGATAGAATAAAATAGTTTTAAATTGATATTATTACTTTAAAAGTATTATAGGAATTTTTAGAATTTATTTAGAATTATTTAGGAATTTTTAGAAGAATTTTTAAGACTTTGGTAAAAATGAGTTTTACCACCTTGGAAGCCATTATGAAGAAATGGAGCAAGATTTGAAGGCCATACAAGGTCCGTAAGCTAATTGGATATTTTTGAATACCATAGTGAAGTCAAAAATATAAAAATATTAGTTCTACTAGTAGAAAATAGAAGGACCAATAGCTAGTATAGTCCTTGTAGGAAGGGAGGTGTACAAGTCCCATATAGGTTGTGGCACCTTGGATGTAGGTAGGAGGATAAGACTAAGGCCTCGTAGCCTCTCTAAGACACCCTTATATACTACTTGTGAGCCTTGGTGAGGTTCAAACTCTTGATCTCTTAAGTAAGTTATCTTTGAGGTAAAAATTACTCACTTAACTTTTCAATTCTTTACCTTTTATCTTTGAACTATCATAATTTACTCGTAATAACTTGGATTTATATATTTTTTATATCATTAGAAAGATAAAAGAATTATCTATTTAAAAATATAATTTTTATTTTTTATTTTTATTTTTTATTAGATAAAAATATAATGAACAAACTATGACTAGTTTTATAGTGTGCAATTACTCAATTGCACATATTTCACTTGTATTGTATTGTTCTTCTCTTTTATTGTTGTTTATTGCTCCTTATACTTCATACCACAATTTATAAGCAGCTCTTAATTGAAGCCACCTTATACTTTGGATTGAGGAGTGAATTTTATCTTCACATAGCTCAAGGCCATAGGTGATTTCTTCGAGGACCAGTAGAATCTACTATCTAAGAAGAAAGAATAGAATATATAGCTTCACTAATACAGCATATTCTTGATTTTTTACATATGTAAAAATATTTTTGAAGGTTTGAGCTCTTCTTGAAACTTGTCACTAAAAAAAGAGGTGATATTAGGAACATATACTTCATAGATTCGAAGAATCTTCTAGAGCATTTTAGATGTTCATAGAACCTTATAAAATATTCTAAAGATTTTTGAATTAGTGAAAGTTCATTGAGAAGCTTCCTAGTTGGTGAAAGTAACTCAAGAAGCTTGGTAGTTAGTGGAAGGAGTTTGAAAAGCTTCCAAATTAGTAAAAGGAGCTCTAAAAGTTTTCTAATTGGTAGAAGTTGTTCAAAAAGCTTCTTAATTTGATGGAAGCTGCTCAAAAACCATCCTAGATAGGAATATATATGAAAGTTGAGGTTGAAAAATTCTTTAGTCTCAACAATACATCTCTTAAAATTCTAACTTATCTTTTTTGGTATTGTTTGTATACTCAATTAGTCAATTCAGGTTTTTATTGGTTTCTTTTTAAAACCTTGTTCTAATTTAAGTTTCTTGCTTTGTATTCTCATGCCTTTGATATATATCTCTAAATTGGACCATCCACAATACTCAGATTTTATATGAAATACTAGTGTATTCTTAACAACTATCACAATAAATTTCAACTATCAATTTGTTGCCAATCTTTAGATATCTCGAAAACCCTAACAATAGCTTCAAACCTTTGTTTATAGACATTTGCATGCTAAATTCTTTATATCTCACAAATTAAATGTCTAAATATTATGAAAACTGGTGTATAGATTTTTAATATAATAAATCACTTTTTAAAAAGTTTTTAGATAAAAATTCGTCTAGAAGCTTAAGATATGGTAGAAATCATCATTATCAATAAATTAATCTATTTACTACCTTAGAATTGAATTTGCTATCTTCAACTTCCTATATTTTTTTTTTTTATATTTTAAATATAATAATACTTTTATACAAGATGTAGGTCTTGAAATCACCTTTTCAATTGTATCTCTTGATTTCTAAAAGCTCCCATATAACTTGTATTTTCAAAAGAATGACAATAGGTACAATTTATTCATCTTAACTTTAAGCGCCTACTCTCTCATAAAAATTCCAAATCTTCTGATTTTTATATTAAAATTGTAGTACAAAAAATAAAATTTCTAATCCTAGCCTTTGATTTTTAAATGCTTTCTTTGAAGCTGCTAAAACCTTTGTTTTTGTCATAGATAACCTATTAAAAGCCTATTGGTCATGACTATTGACTAATGGAAATGAAGATTCTCACTCCTTGCCTTCATTCATCAATACTTTGCTTTCATTCTTCTAAATAAGCCTTTTAATAGTTTAGTTCTTTATCTTTGGATCCTAATCTTATCTCATACTAAACATTTAGATCCTATATAATTCAAATATTATAATCAAAATAAATAAATAAAATCCAAAATAAAATTTCTTATGTCAAATTTTTTAAATATTTTACTAAACATTCTAACACATACTAGAACTTATAAATATATTACATATTTTGACTAATTTTTATATATTATAAAAAATTACAATATGACAATAATCTCCTTTACTTTGAATAATATTTATATATTTTAAAAAGTTTTAAGAATTTACTTTTAAAGATTTTTAGTGGCCTCAAATATAGAAAGTTATTAAGAGATTTTTTCTCTCTTATAATACATGTTTTAGATTAAAGAATCTTCAACAATACTTATATAGACTTCTTCAATTGCTACCAATTTTGAAATAATTGCAGTCTTCTATTTCTATAGACTTCATCATAGATCTTCTACCATCAAATTCTTTTCATACCATGTATGTAATTATCAACCAATTTACCAAGATGGCACATTTTGTCCTTTATAAGAAGGCCATTATTGCTAAAAAAATAGCCAAATTCTTTATTGATAATGTCTATTGATATTATGGATTATCATATGATATTATATCAGATCAAAGACCACAATTTGTATCTAAGTTTTGAAAGTTATTTTTTGAGATTTTTTGAATAGACATCAAATTTTCTTCAATGTTTCATCTACAAACTAATAATCAAATAAAATAAGTCAACCAAATCTTGAAATAATACTTATGATATACCATCAATTTTTAATAAGATAATTAAATATCTTACTTATCTTTAGGTAAGTTTGTCTACAAGAAAAAAATTCACACATCTATTTAATAGATTCTATTTTACTCCAATCATGGCTGCCATTTATAATTAGACATATTATCTGTTGGTAGATTCAAAAATCCAATTGCAAATGATTTTGCAAGACAAATTATTGATATCCAAGTTATCTTAAAACTTCAACTATAAAAAATTCAAATACATTGCAAAGAGTCAAATAACACACATAAGAAGAAACAACTCTCGCTTTAAATAGGTAATAAAATATATTGCTTTGATGCAATAAAAAGACTACTCAACCATCTGACAAATTGAACTATTGAATATTGGAACCATTTCCTATTAAAAAACAAATTAACTTTGTTACTTATTGATTGGAACTACTAGCATCTACAAAGATACATTATATTTTTTATACATCTCTTTTGGAATCTTATATGAAATCAAATATATTAGAAAAAATACAATTGCCATTGCCTCATATTAAAGTAGATAGCCATAAAGAAGTACTTGATTTGAAACTAAGACAAAGACAATTGAAGTACTTTATATATTAATGTAGTTACAACATTAGTAAGCATACATGAAAATCAACTTTAAACTTAAACAATGCGCTATAAAAGATATATGAGTTTCATCAATAACATCTTTCTAGACCTAAAGTGGTAACATATGTTAGGTAACACTTCTATCTAGCATAGTTGAATGTAGTGCATTTTAGACTAGTAATTTTTTTGTAAAAGAAATAGAAGCAATTCCAAAAGTTTTAGAGATTAACCTTCATATACGTATAAACTAATAAATCTAGAAGTAGTTCCATGCCACCTTAAGATTGCAACATATCTTTGATTTAATTTGCATAATTAGATATAAATAGTCAAGAGGACAATACCATGCCAATTAAGCCATTCTAATTAAACATTTCATGTTATCAATCTTGAGATGAAGAATTCCTTGAACTAAAAAGATGTTGTAGAATATAGAATAGCTGCTTTGTAGTAATCATTATCAAAGTAGAACTTATCCTTGAAAGATGCTTTAAAATGATTTTTGAAAAAAAAATTTATAACAAAGATATTGAAGTTTAAGTTTGATCTATGGTAGAAGACATTAGTCTCTCTTATTGGTTACAAAGACTAATGAATCTTGTGACTTGCAAAAGACAACTTGAATATGTAATAGATACCATGTAATATATCTTTGATTTCTTTTGCCTTTGATTAGCTTTGGTTCTATTTCTCCTCTTAGAACTCAGAACTAAAAGAGAAAGTGATGTCACAAACATACAATGGAAGAAGATTCTAAAAAATTCTATTTAATTTTAAAAGATTTTAGAAGATTCTATTTGGTTCTAAAATATATTAAAAGATTTTTGATGATTTCAAGAAGGCCCTAGTAGATCCTAATAGGTTCCAAAAAGTTTTTGAAAGATCATTGGAGGTTTTAGAAGATCTTAAATAGTCATAGAAGGATCTTAGGCTTACTTTACCTCAAAGCATCAAGAAAACTTCCTAACGAGTTTCCTTATACTTAGTATATATAGGAATTAAGATTAAGGAAATCCTTAGTCTTGACAACACAATCCTTATGGCTTAGTTTGGACCTTTTGGTCTTGTTCTTATGTTTTGTCATAGCTCCTTGCTTGTGATATAAAGTGAACATCTTCTGTTTTAATTCTTTGAATTTTTGGAGTCTTGGTCTATTCAAGTGCTATGTTTGTAATACCAATTAATTGGCTAATGCAAAGAATGATGGAAACTATTTTTTATTGCCACATTAACAACTTTCAATGAATCAACAAATATCAACTATGTTTAGTTTTTCAATAGAGGATTTTCAAAAAAAATCTATAGTAATTAAAATAAGAAGAAATTTATATATTTATCCATATATATATTAGATTATTTAAAACTAAATATAAAATTTTATTTCTTTTAAAATTTAAAATTTAAAATTATTATATAATATAAATTAATTATGATTGGTGGTATTATAAATTTTGATATAATTTATTTATAAAAATATAAAAATATAATATAATATAAAGAATTAAAAAAAATATTGATATATGATAATACCATTTAATTCTAATTAAACCATAAGTTTATTTTATATAATCATGATAAATATATTATTTTATAAATATATCTTTTGTAAAAATTATAATATTTTTAATGATTTTTAATATTTAAAAGAATTATCTTATAGATTTAAAATCTTATAATACTTATTATTAGTTTTTAATTCAAAACCATAGTATTTAATCAATTATGTAATAATAGACTTATCTTAATAATTTTTTTATCATATAAGCTAACTGTATAATTATATCATATAGTGATTGTAAGGAGTATTACTTTGAGTGCGCTTTTAAAATATATTCAAATACTTTAAAACTGGGTGTGATGTTTTACACTTTAAAATATAATCAAATACTTTAAAACACTCTCAATATTGGAGGTAAAAACAGATAAAATGTCTCAAAAACTCATATTTCAGACAAGTTACAATCAAAACATAAATACAATACACGTAAACATACATAAAAATCCAATTAAATGCGATAATGAGCTACCATGAAGACCACAAGGCATCCAATTTAACTTTGGATGTACAGAATTCGTCGGAGATCCAACACTAGACCCAACACCCAACCGACTGAAAGCAAACTGAAAGGAACCGGTGACTGGAAGAACCGGTTACCGGAAGGTCCAGTTGTCGTCGGAGGTAACGTCCCAGAATACTCTCTGCTCTGTTTCTCTATCGGAGCCCGTCTTTCTCTCTCGTTAGTGCTTGTCTCTGTAGCAGCGCCTCATTGAGACACTGCCAATCCATTTAACTGTCCTTCACATCTTACGCGTAGCGATTCTGCTCCGTGTGCTGCTTGAGACGGTGTCCAGGTTGGTCTTCGTAGCTTCTACATTGGAGCTTCGGTGTAGTGCATTTTGCGGCCTCTCTGTTTCCCATCAGTGCGTTATTGATGTTTTACGGGTGATCATAGTTGGTAGTGGTTGTGCATCGGGCGTTAAACTTATGGTTTTCTGTTCTGATTGCGCATTCTTCGTCGTCGAAATTGCCTCTCGTTCCGTAGCTGCAGTGCTTTTGCAGCGATTATGGTGTTTTGGGTTTGGAGTATGAGAAGTCCTGGGACGGTGAGTTTGCTGGCTAGACTTTTTAGTAGGTTGTAGAGTTACTGTAAGCGATAATCCAAATGTCACTCTCAGAGCCTCTGCAGTGATCTCGGTGTGACGACTTCTATCATTGCCCTAATCCTGCGATCTCTGGTTTTTTGCAACCTCTTGCTGCTTTTAGGCTCATAGCCTGATGGTAGGAGAGGTGCGTGCCGGCGTATAAGCATATGGTGCATGAGGTTCTGGAAATGGAGATGGGTTAAATAATGCATTTGGTGTGGACTATGATAATTGGAATCAATCTTTATTAGACCCCTCAATGTGCCTGTAATTTCTCAATGGCTTGTGTAGATCTAGGATTTGTGCCTCATGAAACCTTATGCCTCTTGACCTAATTTCCTTTTTCGGTGCAGTTTTCAAGTTACTTTTCCAACATCTTGCTTCCGTCCATTTTTCGAAAATTTGATTCGTTTGTTGCACCGTTTTGTGTGTCGAAATTGCCCTTGTGGCGCTGTAAGGTTTGAGATGAGTGTGACGGACGTGATGTATTATTTGCTTTATGGTTTCAGGGCATTTAGCTGCTTGCATTCATTGTATTCGTTAGCATCAAAGGGATCCAAGTTTGGACTAGTTCTTTCACTTGTTTGGGCACCAATTTCAGTTCCAGCATGGCCAAGTTTGGAGAAGGTGACAAACGATGGATTGTTGAGGATAGACCAGACGGTGCGAATGTACACAACTGGCACTGGAATGAAAAGAATTGCTTACCATGGTCTAAGAAACGGCTTGGTGAGCTGCTAGAGAATGTTATCATACTTGAGGGAGAAGGCGGTTTATGGGTTCAAACAACAAACATTGAAAGTGTTACTGGGGATGCCTACGTCAATATCAGGTTGCAATTCTTAAGCATTGCTCCTTATATGAGACGCTCTGCCTAAAATAATGCAGCTTCATGACGGGATAGTAGTTCTTCTCTTAAGTAGGAACGTTCGTGTAATCATGCTAATGTTGTGTTTGTTTCAATGATGCTTGATGAGCTTAATATATTAGCTTTATCTCGTTTTCAAACAGTAGTTAATTGTTCTTTGTGGAATAGCTTTCTGTTTTAACGATCTGGCTGTTGTGATATACCTCAATTTAGCTTAAAGTTATCGATTATATTGCTTAAACCGCCATATCCTTCCTTCACATTAACGGAGTAGTTATTTGTTCCTGAAAGGCTCGATTCAGGGTAGAGTTTGCTAACTTTACGTGTGCCAACTTTGCAGGAAAGGAACAATTATTCCGGGTTATGAAATTGCCATACGAGTTGCTTGGAAGGGAGAAGCGAAAGATGGCAGTGGAAACTCTTCGGCGAAAGTCACGGGCACTTTGGATTTTCCTTATGTTGCAGATGAGAACGCAGACGAAGACCCAGAATTAAAAGTATCTGTGAAGGACGAGTCGCCTGTGGGACAAAGACTCCGTGACGCTTTTCTTGCGAAGGGAAAGCCTATTGTCCTGAAGAAACTAGCTCAATTTGTAAAGGAATTTGCTGCAGGAGGACCTGCTAAGGATGAGTTGGAAGGCAAAGGGCCCATCAAAGCATCTGAAAAATCTGAAAAGCCTAGACCATTGTCAGGTCCTGTAATTAAGGATGCACCTACGACTGCCGCTAGGGCTACCCAGCCGAAGGAAAAGGAGGGCTTCAAAACCATTAGTCTAACAGAGAAGTTCCACTGTCGACCACACAACCTTTATGACATATTGATGAATGACAGAAGCTGGAAGGCATTTACGTCAAGTAATGCACAAATCAGCAAGGTAAAGGGAGGGATGTTTTCCATTTTTGATGGGGCTGTCACAGGTGTCAACGTGAAACTTGAAGAGAATAAACTTATTGTTCAGAAGTGGAGATTTAGCAACTGGGCCGATGGCCACTATTCAAATGTAAGTCATTCAATTCCTGGTTAAGTATAAATGATATGTACCCAAGAAGGTTGTTTTCTGAAGTACAGCATATTGTCAAGTTTCAGTTCATGCTTGAATCTGCCGAATGCAAGTTTGTGGAATGACAAGTACTTTCGACCTTTGTACATGTGCAGGTAATTTTGTCTTTCGAGGAACCTGAAGTTGGCCTGACCATCGTGAAACTGACTCAGACCGACGTCCCAGACGAGGACAGGTACACTATGAGGGGACACTAGTAATCCTGTGTGAGACTGCGCATTGCATCATTACTGTCTTTGTTTAGTGGTTGGCTTTCTATTATCAAATGCAGTCGGAACAATCTGCAGTAAATCAGCTAAATTAGCAATAGCTATCTTTTCTGTTGTATTCTTTTGTCATTTCCATATACCGATGACCGATTTGAATACTTTTGAAAGATAGTATCGGTCATTTTAAGATAGTATCTGTATTTTCCAGTACCTGCCTACTAGGGCTGAATCGTGATTTTCCTGTGATCTTTCAGATATGGCAATGCAACAGTGGTGGAAAACACTGAAAGGGGATGGCGAGATCTGATCTTCCATAAGATTCGTGCTGTTTTTGGTTTTGGGCTGTAACTTCGTTGCGGTCTTCCCGATGGTTTATTGAAACACGTTGCCGGTTGCTTTATTGCCGTTGGTGAATGAAAGAATTCGCTAGTCATTTAATTACAGTTTAGTTTTACCTCTTCTGCCTCAGAAAAAATTTAAAATCCTGCATTATTCTACATTGGCTTTGCCAAAGATGCAGTCAGGTTTGTGCCATTGCCTCCAAAGTCGATTCTCCAATTTTGTGCTTTGGAATAGTTTAGCACCTACATATGTTAGGTGTTCAAGGTACACCTGTCGGAAACTGAAGCCCTCTACACTATTTCTTAGCAACTAGGGCACGGGGATCAGGAATCGTCTCTCACAAGATGGGTTGGTGCACTAAGTTTTGTGCTGTGCCTCTTGAATGGCTTGCTACTTAGCTATTTCGTCTTCTGCTTTTGCTTTGTACTCCCCATCAGATTTTCATCGTCAGCAGCTACTGTGTCATTATCCTTGGATGGTGAATACAAAACTGCATTTGTGATTGAAGGAGTGACATGAAACGTTACGATGCAGGCAACTACGAGGCTAGTGGATAGTTGGCCATTGTCATAATCAACTAGTTACCTGCTGCAGTGCATTCCATGGATTTACTTAGAGGACAAATGTTTTCATTGAATAGGATTAGTTGAGAGTGTTACACACTGTCCGCAACGTTTGTCACCTTGAAGATGACTCAATCTGCACTACTTGAGTATTGTTACCAACGGCTGGAAACCTTTATATGAATGAAGAAGGAATTTTTCTGGGCGGAAACACTTGCGATTTAAAAGGGTAGCCTGACTAGAGCACATGCAATTTAACGATTCCTATTAAACTAATGTCCATGTAGCTACTTTAAGATAAAAACTTACTACAAGAAACAAATATACTTTTTACAGTTATACTTAAGTATTTTCTAGTTTTTCCTCCTAGAGGTTGCATATAAGATTGTTTCTACCAAATCTTAGAACTATTATCAAATTATATTTTTTTAAAAATCTCAAAATACTTCAAAAATTAGGAAATATGAAGTTTTTTTAAAAAATAGTATTTTGTTTTTTATTTTTGTTTTTTTAATGAATTTACTACAAAGACAGTACTTTGCCAATTCTAGAAACAATTCTTTTACCATCTTAGTTAAAAGTTCTTATTATGATAGCTTTATTTAAAAGATCTTGTCAAACAATTTATTTTTTAAGGTTTGTACTATTTAGATCTGAAGATTATTCTATATTTAATTATAAATTTCACTTAATAAACTTCTAAATATTCAACAATAATCATTTTTTAAAGTTAGATATACTAGTACCACATGTATGAATTAATAGTTATAATCTATAAAATGTTGATTGTTAAGATTTTAATTCTTTTAAAAAAAAATTAAAAAATTCTACAAAAATCTAAAAATGTTGAATATTTTTTTAGAGATCATTTGTTGTAGATTCTAATTTCACCTTAATCTATTCTTAAGTGATTTTTTAAATTTGCATTATAATAAAAAAATTTAAAAAAAAAGACTCAAAGGAGAGACTAAGTTTCTTAAATCTTTATATAATAGAAGTGTTTTTTTAATGATTGTTCACATGAGATAGACAAAGAAAACGATTAGCATCCATGCAAAGTGTAGATGTCTATAAACACCTTACTTCCCTAATTTAAAAATATAAAAGAAGAAATAGCTAAAAGAAGAATAAAGACCAACTAAAACAATAGCAGGTAGATTCTTACAAAAATTGGCTCTTTACAAACTTGTTTAGTCTTATAAAAGAAGGAAAAAAGCAGAAAAAAGAATGTAAAGAATTTTTTTCAAATTCCATAGAAAATAATATATTTTAAAAAAAATCACTTTCTTTTCTAAGGCTCTAAGAGGTTTAATAGTATCACAAAAAGTCTAAAACTATTGGAATTACCGAAAAAACCCTGTTGAATTTTAAAAATACTCAAAATTACACCTTTCAGTGGCTTAGTTCATGATTGCTTAAAGTTCAAATTAAGCAACTATTATTGGACAATATCTGAAGTAACTTAGTGAAAAAGCTCAATCCTCCAAAGACTGTTATAAGAATACAAAATGATAAAAACACACTTCTGTATTTTAAACTTAACCTAGGTCTAAGCCATGTTCATCACTTAGAAAGAAAAGCTCTTGGCACGAGGAGAAAGTCTCTTATCCTGTAACACGACCATTGATCCTACGTGGCTGATTGGAACTCTAACATTAGTTACAGTGTGAACGCGGTTAAGATACACCTATCGCAGCGTCGTTTAAAGAATTGTTGCTGGAGGTGAACAGGGGTCGGCTATGGCAGGATTTTGCAAGTATTCCTACAATCTTCAAGAAGCCAAGGGTCTTCGCTTTTTAATGCGGCAGAAGGTTCCGGTGAATGATGGATAGCGCATAGTTTTTTTCGTTTTCACGATTTCCATGTTTTTCAGATTTAAGGAATGGAGCTTTAGCTGGCAAGTGCGGGATTTGGTGCGACTTGAGATGGCTGCTATGGCCGTCGTTATGCCATCCCAGAACTCCTGTATTGCGGCGTCAACTTATGAAATTCCTTGCGCTTACAGAGCTCAAGTTAAGCCGATTTCCTTGCAGAGTGTTCCTGCGTCTTGTCGTAGCCGTAATGGCAATGGTCGTACTGCTGTGTTTTCAAGCGGTGGAATGCTTTGTAAAGAGATTCGCGTGTGCTCGAGTTACACCCGCTCAAGGTATGAGAATTTGTGGAAGTTTCACGTGATTCGAATTCAAAAAATGGTGAAGATTTTGATAATCGATGGTTATTATTTTTCCACAAGTACGTCTTCACCAATATGAGAGATCCTGAGTGATGAACGCAGAAATCATAATTGTTGGATTTTGTATAGGCATCATGCCTGATTTCCTGTTTAAGCACGATTTCGTATGTTGCGAACTAATTCGAGTATTTTTTCCATGTCTTCAGTGGACTTGTGGTCTACAGTGCCTTTTTGTTATTTTTTGATATGCTTACTCAATACAACCTATTGCAAACTCTGCTTCATTAACTATCGTGTGATTTTGAAATTGTATAATTGAGCGAGTGTAGTACTTAGTCTTCTGAGTTTTTTGCTGTTGTATTTGTTGCGCAGGCTAGGATTTCGAACCGACATTGGACCGCAATCATCAGCTGATAACAATTGTTCTAGTTCGTCTGAATCGCGCTGTAAGATCCCCGATCTTCACGTGCTGATCACTTGCGTGCTGCAACTCGATGTAGTTGAGTGAGTGAGTGTGTGTATATACAAATAATCTTAAGCAAAAGATTCCTTCAATTTTTAGTCGAATTAGTGTAAAACTTTTCTTCCTCATTGATCGCTAATTAACTACGCTGGTTCCAGTGCAACTGATTTCAGATTCCAGCTATCATCATGGACGTCCCAGGACAGTGAGGAGCTTTGTCAGATGCAATTGTGCGTCGCACGAAAGTCAGGGAACAGTAGACAATAAGGGCAAATTTTCAGGTTCAAAATGTTGAAGCACTTAGTTACAATATTACGTTTGAGTAATATCGTGGATGTTTCATCACTTGCATTTAGAACAGACTGGTTCTATCCAAACCTGACAATTTGACTCAAATTCTCATTGTTGTGTTCTTGGATCAATTCCACCTCATGGATTCATTTATTCTCCAAATGTATTCGTTTTTATAATTGAGTAGGCTCTTTCTGTGAAACTCATTCATCATTGAGATGAGCTCTCAAACTGTTGATTATGGTGCAGATTCAACCAGTGATGCTGATCAAGAGTCAAAAGTTGATGCTGAGCAAGACTCACCAAGTGCTGGGGTTGCAATTGCCATCAAGATGCTTAAATTCTACAAAAGTGAGGCTCCTCTTGTGATTCCAGCATTCGTATTTTTGTCTTTCGGTATGATGCATCTGTTCGTGATTCCTAGGCTAATTGTGTTCGTCATGCATATTTTGCAGGAGAAATTTCTCCTATACTTCCTGGCAGCTGCCGCTTTGTTCCAACCTGCAGCGAGTACGGAATGCAAGCCTTCAAGAAATATGGCGTTCTCAAGGGCGCCATCTTGACAGCCTGGCGTCTATCTCGGTGCAATCCTTTAGGTATGCAGATACTAACGTTGTTATACTCCTATCTCATTCTGCATTTGTAATTTTCTTGTGCGTGCAGATAAAATTTCCTCATATTTTCAAGTTTCAAATGTGATACTCAACCCAATGTTTAATACAGATTATGTGACAAAAGGGCTTTATGTATTTGTTGTGAGTAGCACAGAGTTTTCTTAAAACTTGGTTTTCGGTTTCTCTTTTTGTCAGGTGGAAGCGGTTTCGATCCACCCCGTTGGTTTGATGAGCCAAGACCGCCTCCATATTGATGACGGTTAATTCGACTCCAGATGACGTTGAGGAGCTTTCTCGTGAGCTTTTGACCACATCAGTCTTATGTAGGAAAGATGGAAGCTAGAAATGATGCTTCTAAGGAATTGCTCTTTTCAGATGATAAGGTTCTGTAACGTGTGTGCCCTCTGTTTCTTATAACCAACGAACATTTCGGATTTTCTAATGACATAGGATACATATATTAGAACCGCCTCTTTTCTGCTAGACCCTTCTATTTGAGGAGGGCAGCATATGTGCAGCTACTAGCTAATTATTGTATTCACATTACATTTATGAATTCAAATCAAGATACGGCTTAAAAGTTCCGTCTTTAGAGGTTACTCTCTCGAATGAACATACTTCTTGAGAATATTTTCTCCATCCTTTGTCTGCCAGAATGATGTAACTTATTATTGGCATCCCGTATCAATTCTCATTGCCATCGTTGATATGTAGAATCGACCCCTTCGTGCTACATTTGGTGAACGACGCCAGTCTTGCAGATGACAACAGATGGTTATCTGTGTGAGTAGGTCTCGCTTTATGCTTCCAGGACGCAGGTTTGGTTTCGCAGCATACTCGGCAAAGCCAATCAGTGTAGAGCAAGCGCTGAGAGCAAAATTATTAGATCTCTGTTCTTTATCTTATTGTTCGCAAATGTAGTAGATTGTTATTACTTTTAAGGGGTCTGGTACGCTTCACATGTGGGGATAATTCATCAAACAGGGACTCGAGGAGACCTTCGCATATCTGCCAGTCAGTACAGTCTCGAAGAAGCTTCCAGTATCCGTCGACTATAGCTTGTAAGCTGGTCCTCAATCCCACCTTGCTATTCATCAACTCCCGCTTATTAAGGGTCCTGTATCATGCGACGCATTTATTCATAAGTTTGTTCGTGTTGTCCCAAATCATTTAAGCTCTGTCACGCTTCTGACTGAAAAGCTGCACGTGATTTGAGTTGGTGTTTAGTTTCAGTACTTAGCTCAGCACTTCCACGAAAGCTTGCTTCTCTTATCCGGTTGTGGAAAAATTTGTATGAGGAGTGAATTTGTTGTTCAGATAGTTCTAGAGCGAGAACTCCAGCAGTCTTACAATCTTACAAGACAACCAAATTCTTTCAAGGTTTGTTTGAAAATGTGCACAAAGACAAGGTAACAACCTTCCCATGTTTAGCTGTGAAAGGCTCTGGTTTCGTGAAGACTGCAAAATGACACGACCTTGGTGAGGTGTAAGGGTTTATAACAGGAGAAAAAGGTCCAACTAGTCATACCCACTCGATCCAATATCAACTTAATGCCGTGTCATGCCAAGTCAAGTTGATGCCATATCAAGTTAGAGTAGGTGCCACTTAGGAGACCATTGGTGTTTAAAATTCCATGCACCTTATTATAGTAGATTCAAATTACAAATATCCACTATCAAATATTACAAATCCCATTGCATTTAATACTAATTATTCTTCTTCAAAAATTATATCATGTTTTTAAAGAAAACCAAGTATTATTAATCATTTTGATTTAATATTCTTTAATTCTTATATTTTATATTTTTAGTTTTTTAGTTTAAAGAATGATAAGAATTATAATTATCTAATTTATTTTTCAAGTTGCCAATTAATTGTTGTAGGATAAAATTATGTAATTACCAAATAAAGAACTCTTGGAATAGTTTCACTTGCCAAAAGATTTGCTACTATCTTTTAAGATGTTCTTTTATATTTTATTTTGACCATGACATGATAAAATATTCATATGTAATGCCATAGTTAAATGGAGGGTTGGTTTAATGGATTTTATTATTCAAGGCGTTTGCTATTTTAGTAGCTATTTGACTTAGCAAACACCATATTATTAAGGACCAGCTCTTATGGCTTTTTAATTTGGTCCTATCAAACAATGGTGTTCCAAATGACTTATTAGATCCAATTTATTTAAAGTAGATATTGTTACTAAAAGATATGCCAATATTCTATTATATCTTTCTACCAATGTTATTCCAACTCACATAACCAAAAAATAGCATTTGACATTTATTAAGAAATATGGACCTTATAATCTATTAGACAATATCTTATATAAGGACTAGATGGTACATTCTAAAGGTATATTTACTAAAATAAGGTTCAAGCTATTCTTGAAGGTTGCCATTTGAATATTTGTGGCAGCTACTTTGTAAGGAATTTAATTACTCACAAGATCTTATTGCTAAGATATTAGTAGGCAAATTTATTTAAAGATTTCTATTAGTATGTATGGCATTGTAATTCCTATCAATAATTAAAAGAATCCGCTTCTACATCTACTATATTATTAAATTCAATTTTGGCTTTATCTCTCTTTAAAAATTGGAGTATTGATTTGTTAATCTATTTGCACCATGATCTCAATCAAATAGAAAATATTGTATTTTAGTTTCCACATATTATTCTAATAAATGGACAAAAGTAGTTGCTATAAAAGCCAATGATGCTTCTATTACTACTTGATGTTTTTAAATAAAAACAAAATCTCTTCTTTTAGATGTCTAAAAGAATTAATTAGTAATTAAAGGACTTATTTTTTAAATAAAAAAATTGAATACTTAATTACAAAAATTCTTGATAAAATATCAAAAATCAAGTTCATATTATCCTTGAATAAATGGCCAAATAGAAAAATAAATAATAAAATTTTTACTTTATAAGATTAATATAGAATAATTTTGAATTACAAAACCAATTGGAATGATAAGCTTTGGAGTAATTATTAGGCTTATCAAACAATCTATTAGGTTACTATTAAGTTTACTTACTTTAAACTTTTCTATAATCAAGAAGCCATTGTTTCTATTAAATTTGAAATACTTTTTGTATAGGTTTTTATTAATAACCGTATAGGCAATGTTGATAGCTTTTTTTTTAGTTATTCCAATTAGATTGCCTCTTAGAATATTGGTATGCTGCTTTTTTTACTACATCAACAATCCAAAAGTATTGTAAATCCTAGTATGGCAATAAAACCATGCCAAACACATTAAACATGGTACAATATATATTATTTTTTAATAGTAGATTTTTTAAAATTTTCAAGAAAATTTTAGAATTATTGGCATAGCTTGTATAAAGTCATTTATGTCAATTCCAAGGAATTTGTTTGATCTTAGGATTTTTCTAAAAATCTTCTTTCAACCCATATTAATATATTTTAAATTAAAATTTAAAATCAATAGGACATTCTATGCTATAGATTAGTAATATATATATATATATATATATATATATATAAAAATATATTATTGATGGTTTTTATTTTTAGAAATAATTTTTTTTTGGAAATAGTGGTATATCTATTAGATCTTTTGATACAATTGTTTTTATATCCTATTGTGGAAAAGATTGCTAATCCTACATCTAACTATCTTTTAGTACTAATAAGATTAATAACAATCTTATTAGAAAGAAGGTACAAATCTAATCTTATAAGAACCTAATTTGGCTTAATTTTAATTAAAACATGTGTTATTTGAATTTGCATCTAATCTTATTAGTTTATTAATTGCCATTCTATTGATATTTATTTTTTTTTGTTTTATTTTTGTTTTATTTTTTTATTTTTTTCTAAAATTAGCTATTTGTAACAATAAAAGAAAGTAATGTTCTAATTGAAATAGATGAATTGTTAAGTATAAATACATTAAAGTCTATTATTATTATTTTTTTTAAAAATGAGCATAAAGATCAGAAATTTAAGTTGGATAAAAGAATTGCATTGGCTATACCAATAGTATCAATTATTTATTCAATAATTCCATTAACTAATATGGTTCTTTGTAATTGGGATGAAAAAAAAGAGTGTAATAGATTAAGGTCAATCCAATTGTTAGAACTATTCAAATAGGTCTTTTTTATTCAATAAATCATTCTAAGAGCCTTAGAATAATTTTTGAGTATTTACTAATTAGTAAGTTGAATAGAAGAAGTACAAGACTAAGATAAAATATTGTTGATAGAAAATTTAAGCAAAGTTCTATTCCTTCTAAATGTAAGAATATCCTTAGTCCAATTTGAATTAACAAGTTATCAAATTAAAGAATATTTCCTTAAAATCCTCAATATAGTTGATCCATTAGTCACTCATTTGAATTTTCACATAATTTATTTAGATTGGATATGATAGATAGATTTTATTTATTACTTTTTTCTATTAAAATCCACTCAAATACACATTGCTATAAAAACTTTAATGATTATTGTGGCAATCTAAAGTAGCATACAAATCAACTTAACAAGACAATTATTAAAGCCTCTCTATAAGTGCATAATGGAGGTTAAAACTTCATTAAAGGCAAAAATTCTTTAGAAGGAATTTCTTGCCTAAGTTAATTGATAAAAAATGACTTCTTATCTAATTGCCTCTGCCACTCAAGCTTGAAACTATTCAATTGAGTGTAGCAACATCATCACCAACAAATTCTAAAGTAACACTATTGCAATAATATAAGCAAATGTCTATCTTTGCTTTGATACAAGGAGACAATTTGTTTAGTATTGAAGAATTACAAATAACCAATATACCATTATAGGCCCATGTGGAATAATTAATTTAAAAGTTAGAATGCCAAGAAGAGATGATGAATTTTAAAAGGCAAATAGCTATCACAATGCACAATAAGAAGAATAAGTTCAAACAATTGGTGGATTTATTAACAAATATGTTAGTAGCTATAAAGCATAAAATATTACTTTTAAGGACTTGGATAGAAGATCTTTAAGTTGACAATATAAATCTATTGAATTAATTAAAAATCTAGATTTATTTAATAAATCACTAATAAGAAGGATTGACCAATTTGGATAAAGTTTTAATATAAAACTATTAAAAGTGACCAATAAGGTCACATATTTGTAAATAATTTTTATAAAATTTAAAGAATATTTATTTTTATTAAAGACTCTAGAATTTATATATAATTAGAATATATATTGATTTTCTACTATTATTAAACTTATTAATAGTAAAAAAATTATCTTCGAGTACTTTTAAAAGGTTTAAAAATTAATAGTCTATTTTAAAAATAAGAGACTTTTGATGGAAATTGTAGTCCATAGAGATGTTTGTTTAAAAGATTATTTAAAAGCTTATATTCTTATAGTAGATTTTAGAACACACTCCTTATTATACTTCTATGAATTGGAGAGAGAGAGATGAATGTTTGGCATTATAACAAATTAACATTATTTTGAAAAAAATACTACATTGTTGAATAAATTTATGCTAAATATTCTTTTAAAGATTTATTAGTTATTAAAGAATATTTTTATAATTAAAAGAATGGTTTATTAAATATTTTGATGTAATTTTTATAATTTAATTGTATATTATAAATAATCTTTTATAATAAAGTCGAAGCAATTATCAATGAAAAAAAATTGAAGTTCAAATATTCTATTATTTTTCAACCTATAAGATAATACAATAATGGTTAGAGAGTAAAATTTTTAATTCAACCTTTTTTTTTATTAAACAAAGTTGGCATTATTAATAAAAATTAGTTTTATGTATATTTTTTTTTATTTAAGGTATTAACAATAAATTTTAAAAATTATAAGTATCCATTATTAGAATAGTAGATAATAAAAAATTCTTAGAAAATTATCACATCTTTAAATAGTCCAGAAAAAAACCATGTATTACTTGAGAGATGCTAAACTATGTCTTAAAGAATTATATTAACATCAAGTTAAAATCCATAATTTTTTTAAATATTTAATAAAATTATGGTTTCTTTAAAATTTATCATAAAAATAATAAGATTAATATTTCAAGATGACTATTTGTGAGACATGGTTGAAATCAAATCTTAAGACTCAAAAAAAATGACCTACTACAAATGGGAGGTCTTTTAAAAGATCAAAGAATGAGATTAATTATGTAATTTTAAGAGTACTCCAAAGATATAAATATTGCATGGTTATAATTTAGAAAAAACCTTTTATAAGGCAATGAAAGCTAGTATTCGTAAGTAACAAAGTTTTAAAGACAATAAAGTTCAATAAATTTTTTTAATAGATTTTTTATATTTTATACTTAATTTATAGATGCATTTTTGCAATTGTATAGATGTACTAGTAAGAAACATTATTCTAAAGTCTTGTGCTATTTTAATAGTGAAATTAGGAGATATTTGATTACATATATAAGATAGTATTAAAATTAGATAAATTAATATTAATTAAATTTTTTTAGATATCTATAGATGTACAAGTTAAATGAAGCAAATATTATAGATTCTAATACTAGATGTGACAACTAAGCATTACACCAAGTTTGATTACAAATTAATAGCTGAGTTATAATAATTGACTATTAGAATTTTTTATTAAATTTAGAGTAGAAAGCCAAGATTTATCAATGGAGGGTTTCTTGCAATAATTATCAATTTATATCCTAGATTGTTGTAAAAATTTGTGAATTTATACATAATTTAAAAAGACAACATTATGTAAATTTTAAAGATAATCCAATGATTAGGTTAGAAGTTGATGTCTATTGTAATTTACTCATTAGAATTTAGGATATGCTTAGGATTTTCTTAGGATTGATTAGAATTTTTTTTTAAAATTTTAAGATTTAAAATTTAGGTTTTTAATTTTAATAGAATTTAAGATTTAAATTTTGAGATAGTTTTAGGATTTATGATTTGATAGAATTTAGGATTTAAAATTAGAATTAGAATTAGAATTAATAATTAGGATAATATTAGAATTTAATAGCATCAAGAATTAATCCTAATCTTTATTTTTTTATATTTACAAGGACTTTTACAACTAAGAGTTTGGCGGTTTTGCAAACAAATTATAAAGTTCTTGATATTGGATTAGAAGAAGGTTTTGTTAGTATATGGTAATTTTTAAGAAATTACATTACTTCTCAATTTAAAAGATTTGTCGATTAAAATTAATGTGTATTTAAATAATTCTTAAAAAATTTCTATCTAGTCTTTATTAATAATCTAAATCTAAAATATTAAAAGAAGACTATAACAAATTTTATTAATAATTAGAAAAACTTCAAGTAGCAAAGATAGATGTATGGGATCCAAATGCATGAGACAAAAAGGTTATAGTTTTAAAGTAAAGTTACAAGGCCAAAGATAAATAAATCCCATAAAAGTTTTTTTTATAGCGGCTTATAATCTATAGTTAAAATTTTTACAAGGTGCAAACAAAAGAAAATAATTTTTTATAGGCAACCAATAGAAATAATAATTTTAAATTTTTTTAAATATTAATCAGTACCAATTTAGAAGTTATTAATAATTAATAATAATAGATAGTAAAATCTACTATATTAACAAAAAAAGTTTAATTGATAGTTGTTATCAATTGATTATAGTTGTTATTGTTGTAAGCATTAATAAGCTTTAAAAAATAGACTTTACTAATAAGTTGATGAATGAATCCAAGTCGAGATTGTTTCCTACAAGATGCATTTGTGTTTATAATATTAATAAAATTGTGTTTGATTTGCTAAAAGTTGTCAATTCTATTGAAATCTTTTTGTGTTTGTATTTTAAGATGCCTATGTTTAGATTATAAGCACTACTAATTGGTGGTTAAATAAAAAATAAGACTATATTGCCTAGTATGTATATGTATATCTCTATTACTATATATTAAGTCATATTCTAATTAATTTAATTTGATAAGAAATTAAAGATAAAGAAATTATAAAGTTTAATTAAAAATAATATTTTTTTGGCTAACAATGAAGGAATAATGAACTAGAAGTTGATTGTAAAATTAATTTTATGTTAAATAATATGTAAAAGATTATCAAAATTGCTACACTAATATTGATGTTTAATTAAGTTAAGAAGTATATATTGTAATAGGATATTAAAATAGACTAAAGAAAGATTGAGCTTCTTTTTAATATTATTAAATACATTAGTTTAGAACTTTTTGACTAAACTATTGTAATATTATATAAATTATAGTTTAAAAATGTATCAAACATCTGAATATAGGAGAAATTTATTTAAATTCTAAAATTCTTCTTATAATTTAAATAAAAATAAGATATTTAAAAACACTCTTCTTAACAACCTTGATCTTTTTAAAAATCCTAAATCTAAGAAATTCTAAATCCTATCAACTCTAAATCTCAAACCTTATTAATACTAAATCTCAACTCCTACCAACCCTAAACAACCTTGTGATTCAAGTGTCCAAATTGAAGGAATATTTTGTATATCTTTTATTGAGCATTATACTACATTCAATGTACAAAGAAAAAAGCAAATACCACCACCTCCTATTGAAATAAATAACAATAAAGAATTTAAAATGGAAGCAATTTTGGATTTATTGTGGTTTTAAAATATGTTGAAATATCTTGTACATTGGTGCAGATATGATATTAGTGAATGCATATAGAAGCTATCTAAGAAGCTTGCAAATGCATCAAAACTTATTTTTACTTTTTATTGATAACATCTATCAAAATTAAGGATTAAATATTAATAATAAGATAGTATAAAATAAAAAAAATATATTTAAGAATCAATAATTAAATTTTTTTATAAAATAAAAAATCAAGACCTAACATATTCATCTTAAGAGTTGTCATTTGCAAAATTACAAAATAAAGCACTTAAATTGTCTTAATCTTTAAAATATCAAAATTTGAATAAAAAGATGTAAGAGAGATATGTTCTTTTATAAAAAGATAGCAAGATACAACATGTATGGTACTAAAATGTTGGAAGAGATCTTTGATGCTTAGTGATACTATTAGAGGTAGATATTATATCTAATGATATTTATAAATAATATATTATAAATATCTTATTATAAATAAATTCTCAGGCCTTGACTGTGACTTTAATATTATTATTATTATTATCATGCTTGAATTGCCATGCTTTTCGGAGTCTGTAGTATGTCTGCTCCATCCAATGACATAATGCCCGAGAAAATTGTCCAGCAGATGTAGCAGATCAATCCGGCAGTACTGTTCCGAAACACAACTTGCTCTCTGATGCCAGAAGCTGGCTTCTCACCTTGTCAACTCTTAAATACACGTCGTGGACCGGGATATTCTCAATTGGCTGGAGCTGCAACAGATGATCCCGGCCACGAATAATTGGTAATTTTGGTAATTTGTTACAAAAACAAATATATGGTACTTCGTTCACAGAACGAATACTTGGTAATTCGTTCAAAGAACGAATAGTTGGTAATTTGTTCACAGAACAAATAATTGGTAATTCGTCCACCGCCACTAAATAGTACTCACATGACTGTTCTGTAAGCATGTGAGTACAAATTGAAGTTTCAATCCCGGGCTATTAATATGTCGCCGTTCTAGTTTGTTACATTTGACCAGCAGGGTGTTCCTGTGTCGAAGTTTATGTGGCGTACTCTCCACTTCAGGACGTGTAGTTTGCATCTTGAATTGAATTGGCTAGGAGAGTTGCACAGGCATCGTGAACTGCAGGGCTGGTCTGTCACAATGGCCTCCAATCCGCTGCCACAAATTCTTCCTCTGGAACCCAGTCTGACCTACCATCCCACTGAGATCGATTATCTCTTCTATGGTGGCCTGCGCTTGCTACAGCACACTCAGTTCGAAACTACAGCAAAGGATTACGAGATGTGACATGGGACTAAATTCTTGCTTGACGTGTTATGCTATCCACGTTGATAAGTCTGTTGCCTGTGGTAGAACTAATATCCAGTTTGAAAACAATCCTATGATCCCTAATGCACTAATAACATTATTTGTACCATTCTACAGTTCATTCTAATACTCATTGAATAATGCATGGATGGAAAGCATTTCTTACCACTGCAAGGGCATCAACACTGAAACCATCCACTACCCTATGGTTGGCTCCACCACTCTTTCTCAGAACATTATCCCCCACCACTTTTCCTTGGCAGTCACAAATGTATATTATCCAATGCCAAGATGAAAAAACTATTGTTGTGTGTCCACAATAGGAAGATTAATATCTATCTTTGTGATATTATTCTTTGTATTGTGATATTATTTATTGCGGATATTACTTTATTAATCCTATTATCCAAATTTAGATACTTTGGATATAAATTAGTTTGGAATTTGATAGTTTAGAAGTTCAACATAAAATCTATTAAAAATTGGAGAAGTTTATTTACTACTTTTGGTTGTCATTAGATTGTGGTATCTCTTGTCAAATCACTATTTGCAAATACTAAATTCAATAATAATTTTTTGAACCAAAATAATTAATTATAAGCAAAACTTATGTCAAAGAGGTTTCTATATTAACTGTTAATTTGAGGTGGAATATATACAACTTAAGATTGAAATTGAATAAATAATAATAAAGACTCTATATTATACAAATTGTTCAAATAAACTTATAGACTAGACAAAATAATAATGGTAATAAAAAAAATCTATGATTAAAATAATTTTGTTATATACTTATATTAATTCTAATTAATTATAGAAGCTAGCCATATTTTTTTTTGTAGCTACTTATTATCCTATTCTAATCTACTATTGTGTATTAAGAACATATACTTTGAAAGTTTATAGAATCTTTTAGAACATTCTAGAGATTCCTCAATTAGTGAAAGTTGATTGAAAAGCTTCTTAGTTGATGAAAGTAGCTCAAGAAGCTTCATGATTAGTGGAAAGAGCTTAAAAAGCTTCCAAGTTGGTAGAAAGAATTTGAGAAGCTTTCCATTTGGTAGAAGTTGCTCAAAAAGCTTTTTAGTTTAATGGAAGCTACTCAAAAAGCATCCTAGACAGGGATATATATAGGAGTTGGGATTGAAGAATTCTTTAGTCTTGACAACACATCTCTTGGAATTCTAGCTCACTTTTCTTGGTGTTCTTCATATACTCATTTAGATAATTCAAGTTCTTATCAGTTTCTTTTTGAAACCTTTTCTAATTCAAGTCTCTTATTTTATATTTTTGTGTCCTTGATAATTTGTCGAGACTGACCTCATTTTAAATATCAGAGTTGAATCTTTCTTGTTAGAGAGTAGATTATCCCTCTTCTTGAAGGTATATCAATGCTTTAAAGATTACAGATTATTTTCTTTTAAATTAATATTTTTTTCATCATAATATTGGAATTTTATCTTTCTTGTAAGAGATTGAATCACCTCTCTTCTTGAAGATCTTAAAGCGATTTAAAGATTGTGGATTAACCTCTTCTAAATTAATATTGGCTTCTTATAGATTTATTTCTTTCTTCTTTTAAAATGGTTGGAGGCCAAGACATTGGTATGACTAAATCTTTTGACTCCAAGTTAAACACCATTATAAGTGCTGTTACTACTTTATCTACTAGAACTATGGAGATTGAAGGGGTTGTTGCAAAACTTCATAATGATGCAACATCTAAAATATTACAACTTGGACTGCACCTACCTCCAACTTCTGCACTTGAGAATATAGTACTATCTATGCTATGCCAAAAAAATCCACCTATTTAGCAATATAAGAAGCCTCAAATTAATCTTCTAAAGAAATATGATAGTATGCTGTCATAAGGCATGATTTTCTATCTGGGAATACACTAAGTACCTGGTTGTGGAGAATTCACTTGAAAATTATTGACAAAATTCCAATAAGTGATTTATCCTTGATAAAAAGAAAAAATAATATAAAAATATTACAAAAGAGAAGTTGTATAGATAAAACCCTCTTATATCCAAGTAGATTTGTACAAAAGGGTTCAAATTGCCACAAAAACCCTTCAAAGTTTTATTCACTTGCAAGGACTTATTTCTTCTTGATCTTTAGAGTCTAATAACTCTTGATTCAATTGTTCAATTTCTATAAAATTTTCTTCAAAGTATAGAAAATCTTCTAAAGTTTTACTACAAAAAAGAATCAATCATAAATTTGCTTTTAATTGTCTGATATCTTAAAAGCCTTAGCAGGTACTTAAAACACTAGCTCAGAGACATCTGAGCACTATTTTCCTTATATTTCACAAATCCATAATCTTAATACCACAAAAATTTTGTACATAGTCTTGTAACATAAATATATACACTTTTAAAAATTTTGAGCCAAAAATCTATCAAATTGCCTAAGATATAATTCAAAATGTAACCACTAGTTAAGCGGGGTCACTTACTGTCTTTGGCTTACAAGCACTGACTTCAACTCCCAATATCTCCTTCACTTCAGCTTAGATTTTATTAAATTGTATAAAGTGTAGCCAAGAAAATTTTCTATTCAACCCTAGTCGTTGATCCTCTATTTCTCTCTGTACGTGCAAGTTATGCCCGAAATAGTGATAGTAAGTACAATGTCAACACCCTAACTTTGAGGGCCTATATCTCTTTCATAAAAAGTCCAAATCATGCAAGATTTGCATCAAAACCATATCCTAAAAACCAAACTTGCTGATCCTAGCCTTTCATGTTCAATTCCATTTGAAAAACAAATCCTAATCCCTAAAAAATCCTCGGGCAACCTCCTTGAAGCCCATTGGGTATGATTTTTGGCCAATAGGAATAGAGACTTCTATCATCTATCTCCATTCATCTACACAAATGGCCTAACTATCCCCTTTTATATTAAAAACCCCTTTTTAATCCTTTTTCTTATAAGATTGACATAATATATATTCTAAACACCAAATAAAAGAAGTAAATAAGATCTTAAGGATCACCAATGTCTAACAAAGGTGACTTAAGATATATACAAGTCACTATCAATATAAAATTAATTTCAAAAGTTACTACTAAAAAAAAAAGATTTTATAAATCTTAATAATAACTTTTTTAGATAGATTCTTTCTAAACTAACAACCTAACCATATCTTGTAACGAATAAAAGTCCATTGATATGGGTGTCATTTAACTATATATTAAATCATACATTAAATATACATATATAATTTTTTCACATGGTAGCCGAACCACAATACAACAACGCGTTTAAAATTTTAAGGATTTATCAATTAAATTCAATTAATAATGGTTCTACAACTTGATATTTATCTAATAGAAGAACCACGAATTGGATTGGTTGACACTTTGCTTATGGAACAAGCATTATCATGGTTTAGTCCCTTGTTTGAAAAAAGATCAACAATTTTGAGAAATTTTGAGCAACTTTGAAGTTTTTATAGAAGCATTTGTGGAAGCATTTGGAAAACATAATAAGATTCATTGAATAACAATTAAGATCTGAGTATTGTATTAAAAGTCGTGCTTTGTATAAGTCTATGTATTTGATTTTAGGCAACTAGCATACAATATTAATTGAGATGAAAAAGCCTTAATGAGTCAATTTTATTGGAGATTAAGAGACAATGTAAAGGATTTGTTATTATTGCTTTTGGATCCATAATTGCTCAATGAAGCCATTAGCCAAGCTGTGAAATATTATACTCAATTATTCTAATGTCATCAAGATCAACATTCATGGGCTTTAGCAAGACAATATACAATTCGATACACTCCTACTATATTCGCAAGTATTTTGAATTCACATTCAAGAATAAAAAATATGTAATTTAATATAATATATTTTAAACTTCTTAGTCTATAAGAAAAGAAAAGTTAGATAGAAGAAGGTCTATACTTATATTGTGGCAAGGAAGGCCACAAGGTTGACAATTGTTTGAAGAAACAAAATCGATGCATCATCAAAACTAAGAGTGCAATTATTTAGGAAAACAAAGATATTTAGCCATAATAAGGACCGTGTGGCTAGACAATTCAACATCTCAAAATTATTCAAGTTCCTCTCTTTTTGCTCAACTTACTCATTACTTTACAATTCTTTTGTGTTTTGGTCCTCAAAAGCTTCAAATGATCACCTTGTTGGATTTGAGGGTGTCTTCTTGTTTTTTAGATGAGGCGTTTGTTAAGCTTCATAAAAATTTTTTAATATAAAAATTCAAACCTATTCACATAGAGGTAATAGATGGATGACCATTATCCTTTGATAATATCATCTATGAAACAATGTCTATAGAAGCGTCATTTGAAGATCATAGCAACCAAATTGTATTCAATATTATTAAGACTCCTTTAAATCTTGTTATTCTTAGATTTTCTTGATTGAAAAAGTATAATCTATCTATAAATTAGAAATTACAAAGAATAATATTTTCAATAGAAATCTGTGCAAGAAAACTTCATAAAAAGTCACAAATTAATAAGCCTTTATTTGTTGGAATAAGAACTTTTATAAGATCTATCAAAAAAGGTATACTATTTGTTATTTATGCAACTCCAACTAAAGAAGATATGACTTCATCGATAAATATTCTAGAGTAGTATAACAAATTTTAAAATATTTTTCAAAAAAAATATTAATATATTATCAAAGCACAAATTATATAATTGTACCATAGATCTTCAAAATAGAATATAATCACTTTTTGACCCAATTTATAATCTTTCTTAAAATGAGCTTTCACCACCAAAGGATTATATTGATGAAAATCTTGCAAAGAACTTCATCAAGCATTCAAAGTCTCTAAAAGATACACTTATATTCTTTGTCAAGAAAAATGATAGTTTTTTATGTATATGTATTGATTATTGAAGATTAAATAAGATAATGGTAAAGAACCATTATCTACTACCATTAATTTTAAGACTTTTGGAATAACTTAGTAAAGCCAAGATTTATATTAAGATAGATCTTTATAGAGCATACAACTTGATACAGATCAAGGAAGGAGATGAATGAAAGACCATATTTTGGACAAGGTATGGATATTTTGAATATAATATCATATCCTTTAGATTAACAAATGTACATGCTATCTTTTAATATTTCATGAATGACATCTTTTGAAAGCACCTAGATAAGTTCATAGTGATCTATCTTAATGACATCTTGATCTACTCAAAAAATTTAGAAGAATATGAGGGATATATAAAGTTGAAATTACAAAAGATATAAGATACAGGTTTGTATGTCAAGCTAGAGAAATGTATATTTTATCAACCAAAGATAGAATTTTTAGGATACATTGTATCTACTAAAGATTTAATGATGGATCTCAAGAAGGTGGAGGTAGTTTTACAATGGACTATTCTAAAAACTATGAAAGACGTACAATATTTTTTTGGATTTATTAACTTCTATTAGATCTTCATAAAAAATTACTCTGAAGTTGTTGCCTCTCTTATTTGATTGACATACAAAAACAAGTTAGAATAGAGGCCTCAAGTAGAAAAGATATTCCAAGATCTCAAGACAATATTTATCATAGTTTCAATCTTGATACATCTAGACTTTATAAAAGTATTCTATATAGAAACTAATGCTTTAGATTTTGTACTAAAGGTTGTACTTTCATAAATGGATATAGACAATAAATTCCATCTTGTTGTATTTTATTCTCAAAAAATTTCTACTACCAAAATTAATTATAAAATCTATAATAATGAGCTTCTTGCTATTGTAGATTTTTTTTAAGAATGACATCATTTTCTTAAAAGAGCAATGCATCTCGTGATTGTACATATAGATTATAAGAATTTAGAATATTTTATGTCACATTGGATTTTTAATTGCTGCCAAGCTCAATGGAATATGTCATTATTTTAATTTAACATTGTCATTACTTATTGATCTGAGAAGCAACAAGGATTGTCTAATGCTTTATCAAGGAGATCATATCTTATATCAACGACATGAAAAGCAATATTTCATTAATAATATGCAATTTTGTTGAAGCCGGAGCAATTTCACCTTTGTGCTACTATTACATCGACACTTATTGATTCTAGTTTCCTTGATGAGGTACATGTTACAATCACTAATGATGCTTTGGTCTTTTATCTCAAGTATCATCTCAATAAAAATATTAACAAGTTTGAGTTCAAAAAAGACCTTCTATATTTTAAAGAATGTTTGTATATTTTAAAAAGACTAACATGACTGTGCATTCTTTAATCTTGCCATGATTTTCCAACTGCTAGTCACTTTAGATTTAATAAGATCTTGGAGCTTATTTTACAAGATTTTTAATGGCTTCAAATATAGAATACTGTGAAGGACTTTGTGCTCTCTTGTGACATCTATTCAAGGTCCAAGAATCCTCAATGTGTAGTATATTCTATTAGCCTATATATATATATATATATATATATATATATATATTGATAAATGATATTTCTCCTCCCTCTAATATTCCTATTATCACCTATTATACTATCTTTTATTGTATTAGCTATATTGTTCTTTTCTTGTTGCGCTATGAGAAAAAAAATACAACTAATGCAATAAGAGATGGTTTGATGGGTGATAGTAGGAATATTAGGGGGAGGATATCATTTATCGATATACACACATATATATATATATAGGCTATACCTCCTTATAGACTTTTATAGCCCTTGTTTGTTCCAAGATGATTATGATCTTTTATCTTGATGGATTTCATCACAAAGCTACCACTATCCAATTCATTAAATAGCATCTTTGTAGTTGTTGATTGATTCATAAAGATGGCTCATTTTATTCTTTGTAAGAAGATTATTTCTAGTAAAGAAATTGCAAGGCTCTTTCTGGATAATATATATTGATATTATGGCCTATCAAATGATATTATATCCAATCAAAGATTCTAGTTCATATCTAAATTTTGGACATATCTTTTTGAAATATTTAAGATGGATATTATACTTTCTTTGATTTTTTATCCTTAAATTGATGGCCAAATAAAATAAATTAACCAAGTTTTGGAGCAATATTTATGATGCAGCATCAACTATCAATAAGACAATTGGATCTTGTATCTATTGTTAGTGGAGTTTGTATATAATAATATTATTTATACTTTAATTCAATAAATACTATTTTATTCTAACTATAGATATTATTCAAAGCTTGATTTATGGAATATGTCAAAAAATAACAATCAAACAGCTGAAGGATTTGCAAAGCATCTATCGCAATACCAAACAAGCTTAAAGCTTTAATTATAAGCAGCTCAAGATGCTTATAAGGTATCTACAAATAAATTTAAGAATTAATCGCTTGCTTTTCATATTAGAAATAAAATATATCTTCTTTGACGGAACATTAAGACCAAACGGCTATACAATAAGTTGGATTATCAGAGGCTAGGACCATTTTCCATCTACAAACAAATTAATCCAATGGCATATTACTTGGAACTACCATCTTCTATAAAAATACATCCAATTTTCCATGTCTTTCTTTTGAAGCCTTAAAGAGAATTATATATTTTTGGAAGAATATAACAATTATTATCTAATATCGAAATAAAAAATCATGAAGAATACAAGCTTGAAAAGGTGCTAGATTCACGATGAAGGTGGAGCAAATTAAAATATTTTTTTCATTGGTACAACTATGATATTAATGAGCACATATGGAAACGGGCCAAAAATTTTGCCAATGCATTTCAAAAGATATAGGAATTTCATCAACTTTATTCTTACAAATTCAAACGTGTTTGATGATAGTTTCTTGGTAAAAATTAAATCTAAGAAATATTCATAAGAAGAAGAGAGTTAAACTAAAACCTTCATCAATATATAGTCATCTGTTCTAAGATAGAATAGAGTAGTAGAAGCAAGTTAGTTACCATGTCCAACCTTCAAGTGTTGAAAGATTTAGCAGAACAAGATTTAGAAGATTCACTTGTTATGCAAGCTTCAAACAAATCAGTGCAAATTTTTATAACCTTCAATTGAATAAAATAGAAATAATATATTTTAGCATCAAATATGACCATAGTTCTAGCCATTAAGAGCAACATCCAATAATACAAGATTCAATTCTAATGCTTGAGTTTTAATGATATTTCTTGAACTTAAAAAAGTAAATCCTTCTAAGTTAGTGAAAGTTGGTTGAAAAGCTTCTTAGTTAGTGAAAGTAGCTCAAGAAGCTTTGTAATTAGTGGAAGGAGTTCAAGAAGCTATCAAGTTGGTAGAATAAGTTTAAAAAACTTTCTAGTTAGTAGAAGCTACTCAAGAAGCTTCTTAATTTGATAGAAGCTACTCAAGAAGTATCTTAGATAGGAATATATATGGAGATCAAGGCTGAAGAATTTTTTAGTCTTGATAGTACATCTTTTGGAATTCTAGCTCACCTTTTTTAGAATTCTAACTCTCCTTTCTTGGTATTATTCATATATTCATCTAAATAATTCAAGTTCTTATTAGTTTCTTCTTGAAACCTTTTTTAGTTCAAATTTCTTATTTTATATTCTTATATTTTTGACATTGTATTATATGAAAAATAACCTAAAAATATACTCAGTATCTAATTGTAGAAAGATTTGATCTTTCCTTGAAATTATATTTATAATCCAAAAATAATATGTAGTATGCTTAAAAATATTTTTTTGGCAATTTTAAATAATTTAAGTAAATTTCCAATTATCCTAAGTACATCCTATCAATCTTAAAAAAATCCTAGATATATCTTATCACATTCTAATCAATTTCAAATAAACCTTAAATAATCCTTCATAATCCTAATTATATCCAAAAGTAATCTTAATCACTACAAAAAAATATTAAAAAAATCCTAACTAATTTTTAAAAAAATCTTTAAAAAGTTTAAAGAAATTATAAAAAAATCCTAATAATTCTAAAAAAATCCTAAATAAATTTTAATCAAATTTTAAATAATCCTAATCAAATCTTAGAACAAATATAAAACTTTAATAATTATTAAATTAACCATTGATCTTTATTTAAATTTTTTATACTTCTCAATCTACTAGTTGACAATAAGCACATAAAATTTGAAGAAAATTAAACTTATAGATTGAAAGAAAAAGCTCCTAATTTTCTTAGGTATTAATTATCCTCCTTCTCTAACCTTGATGTTAATCATCTAGCATGAATATCTCTTTTTTTCACTATTTATTTATTCTAAAATTTTATATAAATATTAAAAATTAAATAAACTATTAGTTTAATAAAAAATAATTTTAATTTAATTAGTAGATTTTTTGAAATCATAAAAATCCTTATTAATCTTCAAAATCCAAGATTTAAAATCCTAATCCACTTAAATTTTAATAATCTTAAATTTGACTGTTTAATGAAGCTCAAATTCACAACATGTATCCAATATAACTATATTCATAAATCTACAAATTTTTACTTATAGATCTATTATAAAATTCATATAATTTTTTAAAATGTGAATCTATTTTATTTCTTAAAAATTAGAGTCATCTGAATAGAATCCTAACTTTGCATAGTTTTTACAAAGTTATTATAAATTCAAAAATCTTAAAACCAATGCTTAAAAAAATCCTATCAAGTCTGCTTTCTAATCTTATTTTTTAATTCCACTCTTTGATCAATAAATAAATCTTTTATTTGCCATAGGCACACAATTTTGTGTCATAAGATTTGGTTTCATTTCAAAGTTTTTTAAGATAATTTTTAGTAGAAACTATCTTTTATTTTAATTTAAAGATGCATATAGTAGTATTTTTTTTTTAATCTACTTTATTTGCCTTATGGTCCTACAAAATAAGTAGAAGCCTTTTTTTATAAAAAAATAGTATTAATATTAAATTATTTTATTACCTCCTTATCTTTTATCTATATTTTTAAAAATAATTTGCTACTATATTTTCAATTAAGCTCTTTTATAATATAATCTTTTTTTTTTCTTTCACCTAATAGCCGTCTTACTATACAACATTGCTCTAACTCAAATGTTTGGTTTTTATTTGAATTGGATATTTCTAATCCACTTTAGCTACTATTGATTAAGATCTTCTCATTATCTGGATTTTAGTGGTCTAGATCTATTACTTAATCAACCAAGTCAATTAACAAATCTTAAATTTGAGCATCCTCTCATATCAAAGATTGTCAAAGATGTGAGGTTGTTTAATTCATTTGACAATAATATCAAGCTTGAACACCCTTCTATATTAAAAGTAATCAAAGATGTGAAGTTGTTCAATTCAATTAGCAATGATATTAAGTTTGAACATCCTTTTAAATAAAAGATAGTTAAAGATGTGAGATTGTCCAATTCATTTGGCAATGATGTTAAGTTTGAGCACCCTTACATATAAATAGTAGTTAAAGATGTAAAGTTTTTTAATTCATTTAGCAATGATGTCAAGCTTGAATATCCTTGCATATCAAAGGTAGTCAAAGATATGAGGTTGCTTGATTTAGTTAGTAATGGTGTCAAATTTGAGCACCTCTACATGTAAAAGGTAATCAAAGATATAATGTTGTCCAACTCATTTAGCAACAATATTAAGTTTAAACACTCCTATATATAAATAGTAGTCAAAGATGTGAAATTTCTTAATTCATTTTATAATGATATCAAGCTTAAGGATCCTCATATATAAAAAGTAGTCAAAGATATTAAGTTGTTCAATTTATTTGGCAATGTTGTCAAGCTTGAATATCCTTCCATATTAAAGGTTGTCAAAGATGTGAGGTTGCCCAATTTATTTGGCAATGATATCAAGCTTAAGCATCTTTCTATATTAAAGGTAGTCAAAGATGTGAGGTTGCTTAATTCATTTGGCAATAATGTCAAGCTTGAGCACTTACTTATATTAAGATTTTTTAATGAAAAAAGATTTTATATTGATGTTGATTATGATTTTAATTTTTTATAATCTTTTAAATTAAATATTTTTAATAATATCAAATTTTCCATTTTATTTGGTAACACAATCAAATTTGAACATCTTTCTAAGTCAAATTCCAATAATGTAGCAATTTTAAAGAATGAATTTGGAAATTATTCTATAAAGAATAAATTTTTTAATTGTATGATTTTTAAATTTTTAAATTTTTTTCAAATATCTTTGTCATGTAGTATGTGCATTACTTTTTTTACTATTTCTTCTTCTAATTTATATCTACATGACATGTCTAATAAAAAATATTTTATTAATATAAAAAATATACCTAGTCTCTTTATGAAAATCTTTTGTGCAAAAATACCAATATTACGACTTAAAAATTGAAGTGATGAAAAGTAAGCATACCTTATTTTATTAAAAATATTATTATTTAGATTGTTTTAAGATAATCCTTTTAATTATATGCCAACACAATTAAATACACAAAAAGATTAAAATTTTTATATTAGTGGTGTACTTATTATATATGCAAATTTGGTTATAATATAAAATTAATATATTCAAATAATAACTTTATATCAATATACATCCAAAAAAATAAAATAAATATTAGATGATATAAAAATAAAAAATTTCAACCCTTAAATATTGATTATTTTTTATTACTATTAATTATATATATATATATATATAAAATTTAGATAATAGTTAAATAAATTATCTTGTTTGATAATTCATAAAATGGATCTACATTCAAATTTCATATTTATATATATATTTATATTTTATTTTAATTTCAACAATTTTTTTTATCCATATCTTGTAGTTGATCATGTATTCTTATAATTCCATCTTTGTCTATTTTTATCAATGATTGATAAATCAATATATCTAATATAAATTCTACATCTTATTCTAATATATTTTTTTAACTATTGGTCAATGATTTCAATACTCTTTCTTTTAATATGCCTTGTGGATATACATTATTCCAAGAAAAAAAACAACATATGTTCAAAAATATATTCTTTTTTTTTAACTTTCAAACTATCAAAGTTTACTCTTAATATGTTCCAAATCTTGTTGTTACTATTCTTTTCATCTCCATCTAATTCACTTCTTCTTTTTAACCTTTGTAAAATTTATTTTTAATATCTCAATCTTTTTTTTTCTTTTAAAATTTTTTTAATAACTTTTAGACTCAACGATAGATTATATCACAAATATAAGATCTATTCTAATAATTATTTAAGTAATATAGATAGATAAAAGTAAATAAAAATAGATTAATTTGATAATATCTTATAGAAAAGCTTCCTAGAAGCTTCATAGATACAATTTTATCTTCATACATGTCTATAGGTGATTGATAGATTAAAAACTTGGCCAACAAGTTAGCCATGTGTTATACATATTGATAGCTTGTGAAATAAGCTAAATATGTGGCATACATATAAGAAATTTATCTTATAAGTTTGACATGTGTCTTACAAATTAGATACTTATTAGAGGTTCTATAGAATGCCACTATATAATTCTTAGATGGATAATATATATAGAGACAAGAAAGAAGCCTTCTTTACTCTTGTCAATTCCTTTCTTGCTTCTAATTTAACTCAAGAATCTTTATATTTTCTAACCTTTAACAATAGCTATTCTAGTTTCTTCTTGAATATATATATTTTTTTAATTTTATTTTGTTGCTTTCTTTTGGCATAGATTTCATTGATTTATGCATCTTCTTTCAATTCAAGTCTTTGACAAATTGACAAAAATATACATATAATATCAGAGCTTTGTCTTTTCTTGATTAATAGTAGATTATTTCTTTCTCTTGATAAGATATAAGTATATTAGAAGTTATAGATTATCCACTTCTAAATTGATATTATTTTAAAAAATTGATTTTTTTCCATAAATATTTTATTTTATATTTTTTGAGTGAGAATAGATATCTTCTTTTCTATTATATTATTATGGCATAGCTTGCTAAAATGAAGAATGTAATAACACAAATATAAGAACAATTGACAAAGTTAATGCTTGCAATGTGTCAAAGATACAAAAATACAGGATAAGAAACTTAAATTGGAACAAGGCTTCAAGAAGAAACCAACAAGAATTTAAATTAATCAAATAAATATACAAACAATACTAAAAAAGGTCAGCTAGAATTTCAAAAGATGCATTGTTGAGATTGAAGAACTCTTCAGCCTTGACTCCCATATATATTCTTATCTAGGATGCTTCTTGAGTGACTTCCATCAAACTAAGAAGCTTTTCAAGCAGCTTCTACCAACTAAAAAGCTTCTCAATTGACTTTTACTAACTCACAAAGCTATAAAATATTCTAGAAAGTTCTATAAACTTCCGTAGTGTGTGTCTTTCATATCACCCCCTTCTCTAGCAATGAATTCTAAGAGGAGCTTATTCCTTTGAAATCTTTCTACATATGTAAAAAAATCAAGAATACGCTGTATTAATGAAGTTATATATTCTATTCTCCATTCTTGGACAATAAATTCTACTGGTCCTTGAAAAAATTGCCTATGGCCTTGAATTAGTATCTCCATTGTTAAAACATCCCATTCAAGGATTTGATCTTCATTGCAGCCTTTAAAAGATCTTCCAAATAAGATCTCACGTTTAGAAGGATTCACCTTTCGAAGCTCAAGCAGTATCACTAAAGCTCGAGTATTAGAGTCCAAACTTATATGCTTGGGTCTTGTTCATAATGGCTCTAACTGAGGTTGTACTTGGCAGTGAAATATATTGTCCTTACTTTACTCAATTGAAGGCTGTGAAAACTACACTAGTTTGTTTGAAGCTTACGTGGCAAGCGAATCTTCTGAATCTTGTTCTTTCAATGCTTGAAGGTTTGTCATGGTGACTGACTTGCTTCTACTACTTTATTCTATCTTAGAACAAATAACTATATATTGATGAAGGTTTTAGTTTAACTCTTCCTCTCTTATGAATATTCCTTGAATCCAATCTTCATCATGAAATTAGTATCAAATACATTTGGATTTGTGGAAATAGAATTGATGAAATTTTTGTACCTTTTGAGGTGCATTAGCATGATTTTTGGCCAGTTTCCATGTACGCTCATTAATATCATAGCCTTGCCAATGAACAAGATATTCCAACTTATCCCACCTTTGCCATGAATCAAGTACCTTTTCAACCTTGTATTCTTTATGGTCTTTGATTTTGATATTAGGTGGTGATTGTTGTACTCTTTCCGAAATATGCAACTCTCTATGAGGTTCTAAAAGAGAGACATGAAAAATTGGATGTATCTTTATAGAAGATAGTAATTTTAAGCGATATGCTATTGGATTAATTTGTTTCTAGATAGAAAATGGTCCTAGTCTCCAATAATCTAACTTATTACATAGTTGTTTGATCTTGATGTTCTATTGAAGAAGCTATATTTTATTTCTAATATGAAAAGTAAGTAGTTGATTTCTGAATTTATTTGCAGATGCCTTATAAGCATCTTGAGCTGCTTGCAATTGAAGCTTCAAGGTTATTTGGTGTTAGAATAGATGCTTTGCAAATCCTTCAGTTGTTGGATTATTATTCTTTGATATATTTTATAAATCAAGCTTTTAGTGATATCTATAATTGGAGTAAAATGATATTTGCTAAATTAAAGTATGAACAATATTATTATATATAAATTCCACTAATAATAGATATGAAATCTGATTGTCTTATTGATAGTTGATGCTGCATCATAAATATTACTATAAAACTTGATTAATTTATTTTATTTGGCCATCAATTTGAAGATGGAAAGCGAAAGAAAGTTTAATGTCTATCTTTAATATTTCAAAAAGACATTTATAAAACTTGGATATTAATTGGAATCTTTGATTGGAAACATTATTATTTGATAGGCTATGATATTGATATATATTGTCAAGAAAGAACCTTGCCATTTCTTCACTAGATGCAATTTTCTTATAAAGAATGAAATGAGTTATCTTTATGAGTCAATCAACCACTACAAGAATGTTCTCTAATGAATTAGATGGCTATAGATTTATGATAAAATCTATTGAAATAGAGGACCATGACCACCTTGAAATAAGCAAGGATTATAAGAATCCATAAGAGAAATGTTCAAAATTTTTGGAATTTGAACAGATGTTGTAAAAAAGCATAAATTCCTTTATTGTCTTCTATATTTGAGACCACCAAATATCTCAAGAAATAAGTTTTAAAGTCTTGTTAAATCCAAAGTAACTTATAGCTAGAAAATTATGGCAAGATTGAAGAACGTATAGTCGTATTAGTCCTTCTGGAATATACAAATATTCTTTAAAGCATAGAAGGTCTTCTTCAAGCTTAAACTTGTCAACATTTTTTTTCAAGCAAAGCTTGATTTTAAGAGCCAAAGCATCATTATTGGTTGCAGCACGTACCTCATTGAGGAAATTTGAGTCAATAAGTGTCGATGTAATAGTGGCACAAAAGTAAAATTACTTTGGCTTCAATAAAGTTGCATATTATTGATCAAATGTTGCTTTGGCTTCAATAAAGTTATATATTATAAGATGCATTGTTCTTTTAAAAAAATGATGTTATTCTTGAAAAGAATCTACAATAGCAAAAAGCTTTTTATTATAGATTTCATAATTAATTTTGGCAATAGAAAATTTTTGAAAATAAAATACATCAAAATAGAGTTTATTGTTTGTATCCATTTGTGAAAGTATGGCCTTTAGTGCAAAATCCAAAGCATCAATCTCCATGTAGAATGCTTCTATAAAATCTGGATGTATCAAAATTGGAATTATGATAAATGTCGTCTTGAGATCTTAAAATGCCTTCTTTGCTAGAGGCCCTCATTTTAACTTGTCCTTACATGTCAATTGAATAAGAGGGACAGCAACTTGAAAATAATTTTTGATGAAGATCTGATAGAAGTTAACAAATCTAAAAAAATATTATATATCTCTCACAGTCTTTGGAATGGCCCATTGTATAACCACCTCTACCTTCTTAGGATCCATCATTAAATCTTTAGTAGATACAATGTATCCCAAAAATTCTATCTTTGGTTGATAAAATACATATTTTTCTAATTTGGCATATAAATCTACATCTTGCAATTTTTATAATACCAACTTGACATGCCCTTTATGTTCTTCCAGATTTTTTGAATAGATGAAGATGTCATCAAGATTGATTACCACGAACTTGTCTAGATGCTCTTAAAAGATGTCATTCATTAAATATTGAAAGATAGCATGTACATTTATTAGTCCAAAGGACATGATATTATATTCAAAATGTCTATATCTTGTCTAAAATATGATCTTCCATTCATCTCTCTCCTTAATCTATACCAGATTATATATTCTACAAAGATCTATATTAGTATAGATCTTAATTTAGTTGAATTGTTCCAAAAGTTTTAAAATTAATGGTAGTAGGTAATGATTCTTCACCGTTATCTTATTCAATTCACATATATAAAGAACCATCCTTCTTTTTTACAAAAAGTATAGATTTACTTGTTGAAGACTTTGAATGTCTGATGAAGTTCTTTACAAGATTTTCATCAATATAATCCTTCAACCTTAAAAGCTCATTTTGAAAAAGATTATAAATTAGATCAAAAGGTGGTTGTATTCCTTCTTGAAGATCTATGGCACAATCATATGGTCAATGCTCCTGTAATATATCAACATTTTTTTTTAAAAAATATCTTGAAATTAGCTATATTATTCTAAAATATCTGTTAATGAAGTTATATCTTTTTTAGTTGGAATCACATAAATAACTAAAGGTATATCTTCTTTGGTTGATCTTATAAAAGTCCTTATTCTAATAAATAAAGGTTTATCAACTTGTGACTTTTTTTTGAAGTTTCCATGTAGGAATTTCTATCAAAAATGTTATTCTTTGTAACTTCCAATCTATAGATAGATTATATTTTTTCAACCAAGAAAGTCTAAGAATCATAGAATTTGAAGAAGTTCTAATAACATTGAATATAATTTGGCTTCTATAATCTTTGAATGACACTTCTATAGGTGTGATTTCATGGATGATATTACCAAAGGATAAAGATCGTCCATCTATTACTTCTACATGGATAGATTTGGATTTCTATATTAAAAGAATTTTATAAAGCTTAGTAAATGCCTCATCTACAAAATAAGCAGATGCCCCTGAATCCAACAAGGCAGTCGTTTAAAACTTCTAAGGGCCAAAATACAAAAAAATTGTAAAACAATAAGCAGGTTGACTAGAAAGAAAAGAATCTAAATAATTTTATAATATTGGATTATCTAGCTGCATAGTCCCTAATATAGCTAAACATCTTTGTTTTCTTGAACAATCGTACTTCTGATTTTGATAATATGTTGATTTTTTTTTTTTTAGATATTTGCAAATCTTGTGGCCTTCCTTATTACAATACAGATATAGATCTTCTTCTATTCAATACTTCTTTTTTTATAAAGGTTTAAAATATACTGCATCAACTTATATATCTTCTACTTCTGAATGTGAATTCAAAATGTTTGTTGATATAACAAGAATATGTCGGATTGCGTATTGTCTTGCTGAAGCTTATGAACATTGGTCTTGACAACGTTGAAATAGTTGCTTATCATATTTTATGGCTTAATTAATGGCTTTATTTAATAATTGTAGATCCAAAAGTAATAATAATAAATCTTTTATATCATCTTTTAGTCCCTAATAGAATTGATTCATTAAGGCTTCTTCGTTTCAATTAATATCGCATTCTAGTTGCCTAAAATTGGATGCATAGATTGATATAAAGCGTGTCCCTTGATGCAATACTTGAATCTTAGTTATTGTCTAATAAGTCTTATCATATTTTCTAAATGATTTTGTAAATATTTCTATGAACATTTCAAAATTGCTCAAAATTGGTGATCTCTTTTCAAACAAGGGAGCAAACCATGATAATACTTGCTTTGTAAGCAAGGTACCAACTAATCCAACCTATGATTCTTTTGTCAGATAAGTATTAGATTATAAGACCACCATTAATTGAATTTGGTTAAAAAATCCTTGAAACTTTAAACATGTATCATCATATTTTTCTGGAAGACTAACTCAAGGCTCCTTACATTATTGAACAAGTGGATTTTCTTGGTGTAGCATAAATAGTACTGTATCCTCAAGCACAAAAGTTGGAGGTAGGTACAATTTAGATTATGGTACTCCGGATATTGTGTTGTTATGAAATTTTGCAACAATTTCTTCAATCTCCTCAATCCTAATAGATGTAGTAAGAATACTTATATTAGCATCTAATTTGGACTTGGAAGATTTGGTCATACTAATGTCATAACCTCCAATCATTATAAGAGAAAAAATGAATGAATCTATAAGAAGACAATATTAGTTTAGAAGAAGATAATCCGCAACTTCTAAAATGCTTTAAGACTTTCAAAGAGAGAAATGATCTACTTTCTCATAAGAAGGACGAAGCTCCAATATTGCGATGAAGAAAATATCAATTTAGAGGAAGATAATCTGTAACTTCTAAAGTACTGGTTTATCTTCAAATAGAAGGATAATCCACTCTCTAACAAAAACGATCCAACTCTGATATTAAAAATGAGATCAATCTTAACAAATTGTCAAGGATATAAGAATACAAAGCAAGAGACTTGAATTAGAATAAGGCTTCAAGAAGAAATCAATAAGAACTTGGATTAATTAGATGTGTATACAAATAACACCAAGATAGGTGAGTTAGAATTCTAAAAGATGCGTTTTTGAGATTGAAGAATTCTTTAGTTTCAACTCCCATATATATATTCTTATCTAGGGTGCTTCTTAAGCAACTTCTATTAAACTAAGAAGCTTCTCAAGCAACTTCTACCAACTAAAAAGCTTTTTAATTGACTTTCACTAATTCAAGAAGCTCTAGAATATTCTAAAAGATTCTATGAATCTCCAAAGTGTATATTCCTAACACAATGCATCAACTCAATATATCACAAAGAGCAACAAGATTAGTAGGAAGTAAAGATATAGAGATGATTGGAGCTATTTTAATATTTGCACCAAGCCATACTACTTCATCTATGATGGAACATTATTCAAGCATTAAGAACCAAAAATTAATTTGCCTAAGAAGTTTGATGGTACAAGATCTAAGTTTCAAGAATTCATCAATTAAGTATAATTGATGATTGAACTTCAACCTCAAAGTTATCCAACTCAAGAATCACAAATTAAATTTATTGAAACACTACTTTTAGATTTTATTTTATCATAGTTTTTATCTTTTTTTAAATAATATAATTCAATATTGGATAATTTGAAGATATTTTTATTGAAATTTTGATTTATATATAGAGAACATGATACAATTAATATTACAACCAATAAGATCCGTATTTTGTAACAAGACAATCAATTAGTGATATTATATGCTTCACAATTTTGACAACTAACGACTGATATTAAGTAGGATGATATTACACTTATTAGCCAATTTTTTTATAGATTATAATATGAGATACAAAAATTGATGCTCAACTTATCTGATCTTCAAATATTAAATCAAGTAATTGACTTTGTTGTCAAGTGTGATAATTGAGTTTTTAAGTTTCAATCTAAAAATCGCATATAAGAGCTTCAACATTATTATAATTCAATAGCAATATTGACATCTTTTTAATATGTATATTTGAAAGTAGAAGACATGCAAATTGATCCGATATGTTTTAAATTTCTTACTAAATAAAAAAAGACTTATTATTGTTAAAAAAGATTGTACTTATATTATAGAGAACCTAAGCACATTGTTCAATAATATCCAAAGAAACAATATAACTATAAAATAAGGAGTATAGCTTTCAAAGAAAATAATATGTTAGAAAATAAATTTTTCCAACAATATTAGAATTTGTGCAGCTAGAATTTCGTATAACTTCTAGTAAAGATCCTATTTCCTCTTCAAAAATCTCTTCTTGTTTTATAATAGATATATATTTGGGATCTATAAATCACAAAGCCTTTGCCTTGCTAGATTTAAGAGCCTCGATGTGTTTTTTAGATGAAAAATTTATTAAAAGTCATAGAATATCTTTAATACGAAAAACTAAATCTATACATGTAAAAGTCATAGATGGTTGTTTATTGTCTTTTGGACATATGCATAAAATATTTTTTATAAATTTAATAATAAATGGTCATAATAATTATATAATTTTTAATATAATTGAATCTTCTTCTTATCTAGTTATTTTAGATTTATCATGGCTAGAAAAATATAATCTTTCAATAGATTAGATTTTTTATAGACTTGATTTTTTTTAGAGTATTATTAAGGATTCAAAGAGATTATTAAGGACTCAACAAGATTATCATTAATAATAAATATCTTGTATCTTTTATATCTAAACTTCTTGATCAATTGAATCAAACTAAGATCTATATAAAAATAGATCTATAAAGAGCATATAATTTGATTCACATTAGAAAAAGAGATAAATAGAAGACTGTATTTTGAACAAGGTGTAGACAATTTGAATATAATGTTATGCCTTTTAGACTCACAAATGTACTAGCTGCTTTTTAACATCTCATAAATGATGTATTTTATGAATTTTAAGATTATTTTATTATTTTTTATTTAAATAATATTTTAAATTATTTTAAGAATATAAAAGAACATGAATTATATATTTGTTGTATGTTACAAAAATTTAAAAATATGGGATTGTATGTCAAGATAAAAAAAAATATATTTTATACTACTTAAGTTAATTTCTTAGAATATATTATTTTGAATGATGGTCTTATAATGGATCTTAAAAAAATCTAAAAGATATAGATTAGATATAAAAGATATAAAAGATTTTTTTATGTCTTCTAAATGATAAAAGATATCTAGAAGGCAATATAAAAGATTAGTCCAATCATCGTATATATATAGATCTTAAGAACCTTGAGTATTTTATATCAACATGCATGTTGAATTGTTATGAGGCTCGTTGGAGCATATCTTTGTTAAGATTTGAGTTCATTATCACTTATCAATTAAGAAAATAATAAGGTTTGTCTCATGTCCTTTCTAAATATTTTTACTTTGCACCAAAAAAAAATGCAGCTTTTAATCAATAAAGAATAATCTTCTTAAAGTTGAAGCAATTTTATCTTTAAGAAATAAAATCAACATTGATTATTGATTTAATTTTTTTCAAGCAATTCTAATTAAATATACCTTTAGATCTTATTCACAATATTAAAAATAATTCTTCTAAGTTTCATAATACTTCAAAGTTTAAATTCAAGGACAATCTATTTTATTTCAAAAGATGCTTATATATTCTAGAAGGTGAAGCACGACTATCTGCCCTTAAAGCTCATTATAACTTCCTTATAGCAAGACATTTTAGATACAACAAGACTTTGGACCTAATATCAAGAGATTTTTGGTGGCCTCAAATTTAAAAGGCTATTAAAAAGTTTGTACAGTCATATGATATTTGTTTGTAAATCATCAAATTGACTCATTAGTTGTTTTAAGATAAAAGAATGTATTTAGAGGGCCAAAAATTATAATTATAAAGTGAAGATGTATTTAAAGGATGTTAAATGAAAGAAAATAGTATTAAAAGAAAAAAATGGAATCTTAATAAGTTTTGGAGGTAATTATCTTAGTTGATTTAGTATTTTTTTTTAATTATAAGAATTAGAATTTAATTATTAAGACTAATGTCTACATTGGCCTTCTATCTCCATGTACCACTTATTAGAAACATATGTACTTCTTTATTCTTGCTATTTTTTTTCTTCACTTTATACCACCAATTACAAGCAACTCTTAAGTGAGTCTATCTTGTAATTTTGATTGAGGGGTGAAATCTACCCTCACATTTTGGTATGTTTGCCAGGTGGTGGTGCTTCTAATTGTGTAGGTGAATGTGGAGTTAGTTAATGGTAATTGACCTTTTATGTGGACTTTTTGAGTGAGTATTTCAACTCTATTCTCCATCATTAGTAAGTCTTCTACCTCTCTTCATTGTTGTTGTAAACAAATCTTTTATCAATTATAGTCCAAAAAAAAAAAAAAAAAAAAAAAAATCAATTGTCAAGTAGAGAGTGATTTGTTCTCGGATTTTCATCAATTAAATTTTCTATATTTGTTACATGACTTTGAGATTTTGTGTATCTTGATGTTAGCTTTCTAAAGAGCTATTACATGTTTGATTTAGTAAAAAATTAAATTCTTAGTGAATTTTTGATTAGAAGAGGGTTCACTGCCTTGGAAGTTTACTCTTGAGAATGATTTGCTCTCGGGTTTTTATCAATCAGTTTTTATATGTTTGTTATTTGACTTTTAAATTATGTGAGATTGTGTATGCTGACTTTTTCTTTCTAAAAAGCTATCACGTGTTTGATTTGGATAAAAATTGAATTTTTAGAGAGTTTTTGATTAGAAGGGGATTCACTGCCTTGGCAGTTTTGTATACTCTTTCTTTGAAAAGATATTTGTTAGTGCTTGTTGACTATTTTCAATTGAATCATTTTGGAATAGAATCACTTGAAAGTTAAGCTTGGATTGTTGAAATTTTTATTGAAATTGCATCAATAATCAATTTGTGGCAATTTTTGGAGTGGAGAGAGGTTGCTCCTTTAGGCAAAATACAATTGAGATAAGTGATTTCTATCTCTTTAATCATTTATATTGTTGATTTTATTTTATACTTTTAAATTTTGTGTTTAAAGTTTTTTTCCTTAATTATATCAAATTATAATAAAAAATAAAATAAAAAATAAATTAAATTATAATTATAATTATAATTATATTAATAATAATAGAAATTAATTCAAGCTTGGATTAATTAAAAATAGAAAATTTAAGCTTGGATTAATTATATTAATAATAAATAAATAGTAAAATAGAAATTAAAATTAAAATATTAAATTAAAATAATTATCTAATTAATTAATAAAAACTAAAGTTAATTAATAGTTTTAATTTTTTAATTTTTTATTTTTTATTTTTTTTTATATTTTTATCTATATTTTTATTTTTACTTAATTTTTTGTCTTTACTTTTTTATTTAATTTTACTAATATTATTATCTTTTTACATGCATGATAAATTTATTCTATTGAAGTTGGTTGTCACTTCCAAAGCGTAAGAGGTGGAGCTCATCTTTAAGGTTTCATCACTTCCGTCCTTATAATTTTCTAGTTGAAGGCCTTTTTCTAGTGGTTGAGGGATTTGATCACCCTCTCTATCCCTTGTATCCCATCTTTTTATAAAAGTCAAAAGATTGTTTATTCAAATAAATAATCTTTTACTTTATCCTTATAAATCTTCTTGTAGGCGGCCTTTTTCTAGTGGTAGAAGAATTTAATCACCCTTTCTACCCGCCATACGTCTTCTCTTTATAGGTATAGGATAGAAAAGATTTTTTAATAATAGATTAAATAAGTTACTCCACTAATAAAACAAGAAGAATAAGAGAAGAATAATTATTTAAGTTGCCATACTTCTAAAATAAGCCTTCAATTAAGCAATTTGGTTGAAATTTAATTTTATTAAATTAATACATATGGTGGATTGAGCAGTAAAGGACACAAGATAAGAAGTGATATTAAGTAGCTAAGTTTTAAATAAGTTCTTTAGCTCTTGTTAATTTATTTCAATTCTTTTAAATTTAGCAAATATACATAAAAATAAAAAGCGGGAGTTAGAAGTTAAAAGGTAGAATCTGGGAAGAAGATGCAAGAGAGATAAGTCTCTAATTTCTCTTATAAACATGGATGTAGAGGGTAGATAAAACCTTAAATTTTTTAGTTTTAAATCCTAAGTTTTACTTAAAATGTTTAGCTCAGATTGATTAGGAAGGTATTATATATTTATTAGCCTTTATTAACAAATGTTAGATTGATTGGAAATGCAATAAGGTGAGTTCTTCTTCAAAGTGGTGTGAATTGATTGCAAAGAATTTTTTTTATGATATAACTTTTGTTATTAAATATTATATTGGATAATTAGATTACTTTTGTGAAAATAAATTAAAAAAAAAAAAAAAAAAAAAAAAAAAAAAAAAACTTGAGCTTCATGTCATCCTAGTACAAAAAATTTCTTCGCATTATTGTTGGTTAGGATCACTCCTACATAGGGTTGTATCATATAGTAAGTAAAATTGAAAAAAATATTGCTTAAGATAATACTTAAGCAATCATTCTCTCTTTAGTTACTTTTATTTTATTTCTCTTTTTTGTTGAAAGGTATCTTAAGTGGATTGTAGGTGAATAGCCAAAATATTTTAAATTAATTTTATAGGGATTGATATAATAAATTTATGAGTGTAAATAAATGCTATGTCCATAGTCATGTTAGATGCATCATTTAACCAAACTAAATTAATTCTATCCATAAAAAATCTAAAAAAGTCCTTAAAAAAAAATACTTCAAAATTTAAAAAAATTGAGGTCCAACAATTGGACCAATAAGACATATGTACAACATCACAAGATATATTTGTACTCAACCTATTAGAGCTAAATCCTAATCAAATAGTAGGAGAAGAAGGATTAGACTTGAAATCCCTTAATTCTTTTATAGAAGTACATCAAGAAGGAAAAGAATCAAGACCTAATCTCTTTTCAATGGATCATGAAAGAGATGCGTTCCCAAATCTTATACCTATAAATTCCTTGGTCCAACCAAGAGATTTGCCTATTATAATTTGAGAAGGATTACAAGCAACATCCATGCCACACAACCTCCTTATATTTAAAGGAACTAGAGATGATGATCCAATTGCTCATATAGAGAGGTTCATGGAACTTCTCACAACATATTTGATAATTAATCATAGATATTATTTTGTATGGTTTTTGAACACGTTGTCGTACTGAAATTGCTTACAGTATGTAAAATCCACTCAAAAATTATAATATATTTATAAATTTAGATATGTGTTAGAATGGTTAGTAAAATAAATTAAAGGGATTGATAGAAGAAAATTTATTTTATTTTTATTTGTTTTAATTATAGTATTTAAAAATTATAAGATCTAAATGATTAGTATGAAGCCTTGAGAGAAGGTGGGAGCCTAAGGATGAAAATATAAGCTAGTAGGAGGCTAATTGGGAGGGATGAAATGAAGGCATGGTCGGATGAAGGCAAGGAATGGGAAACTTCATCCCTATTGGTTGAATACCATGCCCAATGGGCTTTGAGGAGGCTGCCCGCGACCTTAACAAGGGTTTCGGCGACTTTAAGGAGGCCATTAGAAAAATAGAGACTAGGGTTGTAAAGTTTAGGATTTTGGGTACAATTTGTATACAAAAATTAGAGGATTTGGAGTTAGGGTAAAGAAGTTATAGCCATTTGAAGATAAGGAGTCAATATGAGACATACTGTCACTCTTTTGAGGATTGGAGGAGTTGTATGAAAGCTTTTGGAGATCAAGAGGTGCGGCTAGAGAGATGATTTCAAGTTCTACACTTGATATGGAAGAATTACTACATTTGGAGTTTTGAAGGAGTTATTGGGAGTCAAAGACAGCAGATCGAATTCCAAGGTAGTAAGTAGACCATTTTGTTGATGGTGATGGGGTTTGCCATATCTTAAGTTTTTGGACGAATTTTTGTCTCAAAATTTCCAAAAAAGTGTATTATTATACTAAAAAGCTATATATCAAAGTTTCATAGCATTTGGACTTTTAGATTGTGAGATATGAAGAATTTAGTACACGGGTGTTTGTAAACAAGGGTTTAAAGCTACTGCTAGGATTTTGGCGATATCTAAAGTTCGATAATGAATCAACGGTTGAAATTTGTAAAGATAGTTGTGAACAATATATCAGTACTTCGTGTAAATTTGGAATAGATTTGGACGGTTGGATTGAAAGTTATGGATTATTGAAGTTTAGAAAAAATTCCCTTCCTACGGGGGAATGAGGGTTTAGAGTATTTTGATATAATTGAATGTTCTTGTGAAATAAGGCTTATGTATTGGGTGTAATAGCCGTATGAAGTTCCCTTTTATATAAAATTGGGGGTTTTATTATACTTGAATCTTTCTTGAGTAATTAGTGGCAGCCAGAAGCCCAGCGCTTTCTTGAGGCAGATTCTCTCTACCCCGACAACGTTAAAGGATGGAGCTTAGGAATTGTATAGAAACCATCCTCTTCAAACCTTTAAAAATTAGGATATGTTCATAAGAGTATTCTTAGAGAATTTTATACTAGAAATAAGACAAAGTAACGCCTTCACAATCTTTTCTTCTTTGAGACAAGGGAAAGGGGAAGAGATTGCCAAATATATTCAACAATTTGAACAAATAGTAATCTAATTTGTAAGAATCTTTTTCATAGATGACACTCATCTATTTTTTTTTATCTAAGGATTCAATAAAAAAAGCTACCATTAGAAAAATCCTCAAAAGAAGGCCAAAAAACTTAAAGGATGCCAAAAAAATAGCATGGATGACTGAAGATATTGACAAACAATAAAAAATAATGTGAAAGAAGGAAGACCATAGAATTCCAAGTTTTATACCAATTTATATCTAAAATGTGAATAAGTCTCAAGGACACCCTTATAGGACTGTAGAAAAACAATTCCAACCTATAAATCACTATCCTGCACCTTTAGAGGTTAGACTACCATCTAACCTTTCAAAATTGATATATCTAAAGGATAGAAATAGGTAGAAGGAAGAATTCAAAGATGAAGTCTTTCAAAGCCAAAAAAGATTTTAAAATAAGCTTGCATAACAAATATAAGCAATCCAAGAACAAATGGCTTTATTAATTAAAAGTCAAAGTTCTAATCAAGTCCCACCACCTACAAAATTAGGTAGGCACAATTCAAGATTTTGGTGCACTCAATATAGCTAATCAAGGTACACTAGTCAATTTTTCTCTACTTTATAAGATTATCAATAGAATCTTGGATAGCAACAATCTTATATTTCTTCTCATAGAAACCAAGTCAATATAAGATTTAGTTCTAATTCACAAAGCTATGATTATTTTAATCAAGATTTTAAAAACCAACCAAAACAAAGAGAAGAAGTATATCATCTTTGTGGCAAAAGACATCTACTTTGTAGTTGTTGGATAGAAAATAGAATTATTTGTAGAAATTGTGGGAGAAACCATTCTACAAATATATGTAGACAAATTCATAAGGTAATTTTCTTGAATTTTTTATAAGAAAATTATTATTAATAAGCTCAAGATCATTTGAAAGAGGTAAGAAATCAAAGTTTTGACAATATTTTAAAACCTCCAAATCTATTCTATGACTATAACAATAATTGTCAAAACCAACATCCTCCGTCATGTTTAAATATTAAGCACAAATTCATCCTCCTAAATGGTCGTTATTTTCAACATGGTTAACAATATGATAGTCATGGCTTTCAAAATGTAAGGTTGATAAATCAAACCAATGGTAGAATGATTAGAAAATAAGCTTCTACCTCCTCTATAATAATTCACCTTGTACTTCTTAAGTCAAACTTTATTATACAAAAATTGCTCCAATCTAAGATGTAGATACCACCTATAATGCTAGCTTCAACAATTATGATAAGGTCTAGATATTCTAATCTTCTTCTTTCTACTTCAATTGATAGTAAAAATAGTTCAGAAGATTCTCTTCAATTTTTAGATTTAAATAAAGTCACAAAAGAAGTAATGACTAATATTAGAATTTCTAAAGAATTATGTCAAGTCCTTGATCTCAAATCAAGAAAATTGCAAACGATCTTGAAAAAAAATGTCAAAACAAAGGAATTTTTTTCTAAGGAAGAATAGAAAGGACTTAAAATTTTTGACCTTGAATTTAATCCTTCAACTCAATTTAAAGACAAGAATCAAATCAAGTCATATGATTTATAAGAGGATTTTTAAAAAATTAAAATAGATATCATAATTTCTTGATTATTTGAGATTTTTTTATTAATAAAAAAGAATTTTAAAATAAGTCTTTCAATTAAAAAACAATAAAAATCTAAAATAAAAATCTAGCTCATGTTAGAATAATTTAAGTGATATAAGAGGTGAAGGCATTTGAATTGGAGGTGTCTATAGTAGCTAAAATCATATCCTATACTATTATAGATTAAAATAGTAATTTTAATATTATGTTGATAAGAATTATAAAAAGATTAGGACTTAGTATCATTGGATCCTCTTTTTTTGTGATTAATACAGCTAATCAAAGCCAAGACATATTTTTGAGATAAATTAGTAGTTATAAGATGACAACAAGAGATGAAGAATTCTTCCTCACTTTTCATATGATCTACATGCATCCTAGGAAAAATTCATATCCATTACTTTTAGATAGATTCTAATTAAAGGCAACTAATGTAAAAATTGATTGAAAAGATAAAAAGTCCCATATTATCTATGGGCTATCAAAAAACTTGACTAAGATCCTTATTCAATCTCAAAGATTGTTTTTAGCCAAAACCTCATCTTATTCTTTAAAAGATGAGATTTTGAATCCACAACCATAAAAGGAGTTCATAAAGAAGGTTAGGTTTATTGATTTGGTAGTAAGCGAGGAAATTCATTCAAATATGGTTCAATCGATTCCATTAGGATATATGGGCCTTAGATTATATAATTAGAAAGATGATAGAGAATTCATTCAATGGTTGAAAAATCATCCTATTTTAAATAAAGATGAGATTATAAGTGTTAACTTCATAGATGGTTTTATCACTTAATAAAATCATGTAGAAGAAGTAAATTTAGTAAGCCTAATAAATGACATTAATTATGAAGATATCTTTGGAGTAAACTTTGATTGCACTGAGATTCATAAGTTAGACGACTTAATAGAAAAAGGCAACCTTATTCCACCTTTAAAATTTAAACAGACTTCTAATGGTCTTAAGGCTAGAAATAACTTCCAAATGAGCTTATCCTTCTATATACCTTTACCTTTAGTTCCATTTGAAAAATAGAAAATAAATTATATTAAAGAAGTTCATCCTAATTCTACTAGTAGAATAAAGCACATAGTGATAACAACCAAATACTTTATCAAATGGATTGAGACAAAGGTAGTTAAGACCAACAATGCTACAGAAGCAACCAAGTTTTTTTATAAACAGATTATCAATAGATTTAGATATTCAAAAAATTTAATTAGTGATAGGAATAAGTATTTTTTGAATAAAATAATACGAGACTTGATCTTATGGTTTAAAATTAATCATAAGAAGACTACTCTTTATCACCTTCAAATCAATAGATATACAATGAGGATGAATCAAATCTTAGTCAATATTCTTAGAAAAACCATAAAGACTTCTATACAAGATTGAGATACAAAATTTCATGCAGCCTTGTGGGCTTATAGGACCATGTTTTATCATGTTTTACATGTTTTATAATTGGATATAGACAATAAATTCTATCATTTTATATTTTTTTCTCAAAATTTTATATGTTTTTGCTTCTTTCATTTTATACCACTTCTTTTATTTTATACCACTTAAGATGACCATCAATAATTAGAAAATTCAGCTCAAAAATTATTGTTTGCTAACTTAATAGACAAGATATTATAACTATCACAATCTTTAAGACGATGGAATAGAAATGAAGATCCTTAAGAACAATATGTTTTTCTTTGGATTGATGGTGAGATACAATGTGTTTAGTATCACAACCTTGGAAGAGACTTTCAATATTTGATAATACTTTTAAAGGTAAAAACTATTCTTGATAATGTTCCAAATATTTTTTTTGAAGAAAGTTATGAAGGCCTCAACAATGATCAAATATCAAGGTGGTCCTCCCGCCTTGATATGGGACACTATCAATGGCTAAGAACACCAATCAATTGTCTTCAAAAGAAACAAAAATCAAAATATGTGACAAATATAATTTAATGTATTTTGGGCTTCCTCAACATATAAACACCATTCCTTGTGGAATTAGTTTCTAGAAAGGGAAGTAATATTACAAATATAAGATCTATTCTAATAATTATTTAGATAACATAGATAGATTGAAGTAAATAAAAATAAGTTAATTTAATAATATCTTATAGAAAAACTTTTTAAAAGCTTCATAGACATGGTTTCATCTTTATACATATCTATTGATAATTGATAGGTTAGAAACTTGGCCAACAAATTAGCCACCTGTTACACATGTTGATAGCTTGTAAAATAAATTAAGTACATGGCACACATATAGAAAACTTATTTTATAAGTTTGATATATATCTTACAAATTAGATACTTATTATAGGTTTTATAGAACGCCGCCACATAGCTTTTAGGTAGATAGTATATGTAGATATAAGAGAGAAGCCTTCTTCATTCTTGTCAACTTTTTTTTTACTTTTAATCTAGTTCAAGAGTCTTTATATTTTTTAATCTTTGGCAATAGCCATTTCAATTTTATATATATATATATATTTATTTATTTATTTATTTTTTCGCTTCTGTTTGATATGGATTTCATTAATTTAGGCATCTTCTTTCAATTTGTATCTTTGACATGCTATTACAAGCTTTTATAATTTATCACCAACCTCAATAAATTCATCATACAAATATTTTTTATATCTATAAGAATAAATAATAAATAACTTCAATTTTTTTTAATTTAATTTTTTAATATTTATTTTATAATATTTTTAATTACAATACTTTATTACTTTTGAATCTCAAGTTGTAGTAATCAATATACTACCATTGCTAGCAAATATATCATTTATAGATATAATATCTTTAATTTAATTTTTTTTCTTTACATTGTTAAAGATTAAGATGGTTTTATTCTTGATCAAGTATAATTTTAATATTTCTTGAGCTTCTTTTAAATCCATTGATTTTGATTTGATTTTAAATTATTTTAAAATATTACAAGAAGTTTCATAGCAATCACCACCATTTTCAATGTATTTAATAAAGTATGAAGCATCATACATGTACTTCACATCATTCAATATAATTTTTGCTATTATGATCTTATCTATTCCACCCATTCCAATAAGACATAATGCCTTCATTTTTTTTGCACATTGTTTTTTTATTTGTAATAAAGATTATATTTTATTAAATATTTTTTCTTCATATAGATTATACTAAATTAGAAATTTAACCACAAATTAATAAAAGAATAAGAATAATACATATATTATATTTTAACCTTATTTTATCAACTTATGATCATAATAAGGCATCTAACCATCACTATAGCATAGAAGAGTGTATATAAATGTAAAATCTAATTAATTCAATTAATCCAATTAATTCAATTAATCCAATTAATTCAATTAATCCAATTAATTTAACAAATACTTATTATAAAATTTTATATAGATTTTGTAATAACAATCTATTGTGTATTTGCTGAAATTCTATATTTTGATGACTAATGTTCTTTAATGTTCCAAAATATGGTACATTTTTTATACCAATTCCAACTAAAAAAAATTTCTTTAATAAGTTCAATCTTTATCAAATATTTGCAAATTTTAGCTAATGCAAAGGATTCAACCTCCAACACTCTTAAATAAATTCAATTAAGTTATTATAATTTAAAGGTAATTTTGGTCTTTTATCTTTTTTGATTCTTTCTCATATCTCTATTATCTCAAAAATATCATAAAATGGATGTTTTTTTGAAAGAATCTTAAAACATATCACTACAAATAAATAAACATCAATTTCAAAAAGATGCATTATTATTGTTTGAAATTTATTTTTCAATGCCTCGAAAATAATACATTTTAGACTATCATAAATATAATTACTCTCTATGGCTTTTGGATTTCTTCCAACTTCTATGTTAGACATTCCAAAATCAATCACTTTTACAATATTATATCAAACAATATTATCCATAATTTTTGTCTCTATAATATTAATTAAAATATTATTAGGCTTTAAATTATAATGTGCAATATACATATCATGCAAGTAATATATTTCTTCTATAATTTTATGCATAATATCAATAAGAAAAATATAAGATACTTTTTTTTTTCTTGTAATATATGCTTCAATTGTTTTTGCATCAATTCCATTTCCATATACAAATATTCTTTTTTGTCTTTTATTACAAAAGATTTAGTACTTTCATTGGCATTATCTTTCATTATAAAATAATTTATCAAATTAAAATAGCTTAAATTTGCTAAAGTGCTCACTTTTTTTTATTAAAAAAATTATCAAATCTAACATTTATCTTTTTAGTTGCACCTAAAAGATCCAAATACTTTAATTTATAAACTTCTTTAAAACCTCCTTTATTTATGCATTCTATAATATCAAGACTATTCATATTTTATGATAGTTTTAAATCATTTAATTCTCCATCTTTTATGCAATGCAAGTCTTACAATCTTTGTAGTAGATGCTTTACTAATCCATAATATTTAAAATCTTCTTTTCCATTTGGATAAATCAACCTATCATATAGAAATTTATCATCATCTTCTATTTCATTACATATTTCAACATCAAAAGAAGCAAATGTGTTGTCTTCAAATTTGTTGGAATCATGCTTTAAAAGCATATCATTTGCTACATTATAACAATATTTCAAATTCTAATGTAATTTTCTAAAAGTCTGTTTCTTATACAATTGGAAGATAGCTTCTTCATACCAATTTGGTTTTCTATAATTTTCTATTAGAAAATAAGATTTATTTAGTATAAAAAATAATTTATTTAATAAAAGTACAAATTCCAATCTATCATTGTTATAAATTATTAGGTGGTCTAAAACCTTGAATGCTATAATATAGACTTTAGATCCTTCTCAAGTATCTCTACAAATACCTTACATATTTGATATTTTGTTATATTGTTTTATGATGCTTAAAGATCTTGATATAAAAAACTTTGTAAATTATTCCAAACTATGACTATATATTACTTGATTAATTCTAAAAGATATGTTATGATGAATAAGTAACAAATATTTTAATTTCACCTTCTCACTATATATAGAAAATTATATTGTAGATTTATTTTATATTTTAAGAATATTTATTAAATATTCTTTTATCTATATTGCCATACACAGTATACAATTTTCTACCCTATACATTGGATCTATAATTTTAAGATAAAACTTTCAATCTTAAATAATCCTAAAATATATATTTTAATAAGCTAATTTCAACCTACAATTGCAATATAAATCTTACTATTTCTAAATCATAATTCTAAAGAAATCTATCTTAAAAATTTAAATACATAACTAAAACAATCTTTCAAACAAGATACAAACATGCTCCAAAATATTTAAAATAAGAATACAACATTATAATATATAATTCCTTAAATAAACCTATCTTCTTTTAATTGAATAAATAAACTAGCTTAAATTTCAAAAGACATCCAAACAAACAATATCTTATATATACATCAACCAACTATAACAAAAGTTCTTGTTACAAATTTTAATCGAAATAACTCTTAACCACCCTTTTTCTTTTCCACCTTTTTGATTCTACCAATTAAAATATTATAAAATGGAACTCATTTCTCTATTAAAATCAATCTTATCTAAATTCCAATAAACTTTTTTAATTTCAAATTTAAACTTTAAAATTATATGTACTATATTTATTTTTTAAAATAACAATATCTACAATTGATAGTATTAATCACACTAACTCATCACCATACTCTTGTAATTTCCAACTTACCATAACAAAACAAAAAACAAAAAATAAAAATAACAATGATATAAGAAGTATTGATCTCCACATTAATTCAAAGCTATTTCTACACCTATGTCTCTATTAGTTCCTCCACATAGTACCACCATTAAATAAATAACACATTTATACATTTCTAAAAAAAAAAATGCTTCCAAACAAACAAATTGTTTTTAGAAACCAGTTAAAAAATTTTAAACCATCAATGTATATTTTACAAATAATTCTACAAACTTATCATGTACTTTTCACAAAATATTCAAATCCTACACTTCAATCCCAAAACAAATACAATATATTAATTTCACTTACTCTTTTATTAATGTACATAAATACAGACCTTATTGATTATATTAGAAAAAACAAAAAAACAAAAAAACAAAAAAAAAAAAAAAAATACATGCATGATTTATAAAAGAGTATAAAATACAAACAATTCATATTTTAATTTAAAAAATAAAAAATAAAAATAAAAAACTAAATTAAGATATACTAAAATTACACTTTTTTATGGTACTTACCAAATGGTAAGTAAAACTTAAATTCAACCCATTATCTTCTTTTTATGCATTATATCCTTTTATTTTAAATTGTCTAATAAGTGCAAGTGTAGTAAGTGAGACACTTTACTGTAACAAACGTTAAGCCACAACGAAAGTCTTCATGGGTAGCAACCCAGATAGATGAATAGAAAGAAAGAAAGACATTTATTTTTAAAAAAAAAACACACACACACACACACACACACCCCAAGAGACACACCTAGTACAGAACCAAGTTCAGAAACTGCCCAACAACTCAACAAAGCATGTGACTCTGCAACTCAAGCCAAGGTGCAAACCCTTAAATGCACGCGAACCAAGGTATTGTTGATCCGAACCGTCCAAGCAAAGTCGTTGTAATCTCACGCAACAGATCAACTCGGCCCTGAGGATGCTACTCTCAAATACTTGCGCTCACGCTGCAATCCATCCAAACTCTCAACAGACCACTCTCTGATCCGAGCGGGTTTAGACAACCAGCTATTTTCTGGAGGAAGCAGGCGAGACAAAGAAATCTTCATCAACTACTCCGCCGGCGGCGCTACTTGCACCCAAAGAGAGCAACGTCAAAGCGTGTGGGCATGCGTGCAATAGAGAAGGCACGAAGCTTTCAGCGATCGCGAGGCAAGGCAAGCAACTGTGGGCGAGGCCAGGGAAGCTCTGATTGCTTGGATCTGGTCATGCTGAGAACGAGAATGAGACTGATTGGTGGTCATCATCCGTGAGACGAATAAAACTCCGACGGAGACATCCACTGCATTGCCGTGCAAACGCGTGGCTGTCGGGGGTGGCCGTCACCGCGTCGGAATCCCAGCGCTTGTTGCATCCGTGGAACCGCCGCATGATGGCAGCTCTGGAAGTAGCCACGTGCACCACGTTGTAAACAGCCCCCGAACCGCATCCGACCAACAACGAAGATAACACCTTCGAATTACAGAACCAGATTCATCCCACACAGAAATCGATACCAATTGTATCCTTGGTATCACAGGTCTGAAACCTGGACTTGATTCCGGATGTTCGAATACCACAGATAGGTCGTCGCACTCAGATGCGGTATTTTCACAAATACCTCAAATTTTGAAGCTCAAGGTGATAAGCTGACCGATCGACTGGCTAGCGAGAAACTTGAATTGCAATCAATCACAAGTTGGAAGCAAAAGGCGGCAACCGCAAGCAGGTAACAGATTCAGAGATTCCAGCATTAAGAGAATGACTTTAAAAGAGAAGCAAACCCTTGAAACCATTTGTGAATGGTATTGTGAATCAAATTTGATGTGCAATTTTGAGCACAATTTTGCCCAAACCCAAAAACCTGTTACCTATTATCAATAATCTCTCTTACCCGCAATGTTGTAATTTCTTGGACACATATGCATTGAAGCTCATGCGTTTGAGTTGTAACTTATCGTAGTGGTTATATTATATAATTTATGTTTTCATTTATACTAATTGCATTTCTCCTACAGTACTTGTTGAAGATGGACATACCAAATCTGAAACAAATTTTGGCAGTCACTGTGACCACCTGTGAAGCTGATTAGGGACATGCACTGTCAATTGGTTTGAAAAATGGACATAACAATCACCTTGCTGTCCATAGAAACTAAAACCTTCGGAAATCTAGTTTCAAACGAAGATATAACATTTTAAAGAACTTTCCTGCCTGGAACTGTAATTAAGTGAGAAAACACTACAAGAAACAGCATCTGAGATTCAAATCAAAGATAGCAAGAGTATGGAAGGTCATATACCTCACTCCTTGAAGAATCTGTCTTCAGCTGATAGTGACCCCATGGAACGATACCTATGCTACAAAGGGTGTGATACATATTTATACTACAACGGGAAGTCTCTGTTGAACGGGAATTACTATTAAAAAATCAAGTCCCGTCTGTTATAAGACTCAACCGCTGAGAATCGGATTCTCATCCTTCACTTCTTGCCTAATCCAGTAGGCTCCGAGACCTCACTTGCCAACATTACTAATGTGAAAGGGCTCAGCAGAAAATTTCTTCTCGTGCATGAGAAGCAATGATAAAGCAATTAACAAGATATTGTAAGTCTTATATGTCTTTGGAGTGAAGGAGATGGTAAAAGTATCTGTCACACTAAGTTACGCTATCTACAGGATTCCTTTGATCCAAGTCCCCACGGCGTCGTTCATTTCTTAACTGGTCCGTTGAATTCATTATTCACAGTCTTTGCAGTTGATTCATGATCGACTTGAGGTTAAATTTCAACTTGAAGTTCCTGAAGAACTGGCTACAAACACACCCAATCGACTGCTCTTTAAAATGACAATGGTGCAACAGACTGAAGATTAGTCTAAATAATTGTTGTGTGATGACTCACTTTTGAATATGGAACCTACACCTAAGGGTTTTTAACAAAGAGGTGATATCCGGAAACCAATCATTTAATTTATTCACAACCATCATATCTCATCATCCCTCTTCTGGCTACTCACCATTCCAGCTGGTACTGATGTGCGACAAAATCGCATTTCATCGCCTTCATTCACAGACAGGGAAAACTTAAATTTATTCAGGTGACCAATTTAAATGTTGGACTCATATTGCAACAGGAGCAAATAGAAGCAAGCGATTTTTGGTTCATGTCTCTTCAATTTTCCAGTTGGTTGTACAATCATGCGATGCACAAGTTCTTACGTATTTAGTTAGCCTCATGCCTCTTAATGAAGTAACAGTAGCGTTAACGTCCACACAGAACGCCATGTGTCTACTGAATCGGTGATACTATGTGCGATCCACTAGTGTGATCAATGAGCTCCACTTGACATCAATGTCAATGAGTCATATTGATATTTTGGACTTCATTACATAGACAATTTTACACTGAAATCAGAAAGAAACATGGGACTCAACGTCCTGTTTTAAATCTCTGCTTCCTTTCCTACGTGGGGCTTGTGAGCAAACTCTTCCTCCTCCTTGGGCATGTGGATGGTGACCACATCTGGAAGTGGAGTCATGGGTCCTTGCTTGCCCTTGGGATCCCAGTCGAGCATGATCTTGACCTTGATACCCAAAACTCCCTAGGAAACAGCAGTATCTTCGATTCAGTTTCAGAAAGGCAAACTGAAAAAAATTTCCGAAATGCTGAGATAATTTAATTTGGTACAAGAAGTATACGAGGCAGAGCCAGAGTAACTCAGTAAACAGAGAAATGACAAAGATTATGAGACACACCTGACGCAACATAACGTGCCTAACAGCACTGTCAATGTAATCATTTACGGGGCTTCCGGACGAGATCATGTACCCGTCCTTGAACTTCATAGACTTGGCCCTAGCGGCACGCAGCTTGCCACTAACGATGACCTGCAAGCCAAACCCGCTAACCGCGTCACACAATGCTTGCGTCCACTTAACCAGAAAGTATGCGGGCGTCTTTCCTCGCCCTACAATTGCAGTTTACTCCATGGAAAAAAGGAAGATAGAAAAGGTTATTTTACGGCAGCTTTTACAGCGCTATACTAAATTAGGAAGATTTAGTGTACCCAGAAAGCAAAAACATATTCGGGAATTAAACTGGCTTATACAGCTTCCGCATAGGTTATAGTACACACAAGATCACGCCTAGACAGCTTCTCATTCAACTCATTGTACGTTCGTCCTATCAGAATTACCATTAGGTCCAAGAGAAAAACAACAAATTTTTAGTTCATATCTCTAGACTGTAACATCCCAATTATAGTCAAGGCATTACTCACGAGGGATGTAACTGTAAGGTTTGTTGATAGATACATCCTATTCAACCACAAGACGGAACTACATGGTTTCATCACAATAAATTCTAGTTCCATATACTGTGAAACTTACCTCACAACCCTTAGCACCGCTCTCCATAATAAACCTCAACACTCCGTAGCACGCCCTGTACCCGTCATACAACAAAGTAAACGTCATACACCATTAATTCCGATAGATACTAAACATGAGAAGTTAGATTCAAATCAAAGTGCAACTGAAGAATACACGACCATCATTCCACGAATGGCAACCCATCGCACCTGCGCACAGCAAGACCTCCAAGAAGCTTGTACCGCAGCGACTCAGCCTGAGCAATGGCGCACAGACCCCTGTTGTTCACCTTCTCGGCATACAACTCAACGGTGCCCTCGGGAAACTGGAAACGCTTCTGGACAACGGAGGTTAGCTCCCTGATCCTACGTCCCTTCTCACCTGCATCACAAGATCGAACACACACTCCTCAAGACCAAGATAAAAACTCATTCGTTTCTTCCTCAAACTCCACCCGAACAGAAACCCTAAATCTCTCCAACTCCAAGCCGCCAACTCATGAGAACGATCAACGTACCCAACACGTTCTGGGTGCGAGTGGCACGGATGATGATCTCGGTACGCATGGGAGTGACGCGCACTTCCACGCCAGAGTACCCATCTTCAGCAAGCTCCCGGGTGAGAAGCTCGTTCAGCTCCGCAAAGAAGACTCCATCCGCTACGAACTGCTCATGAAAAAACAGAACAATAAGCAAAATAACTATCCACCCATTGGAAAATGAACGGGGAACAAAGGCTAGACACACACCTTTCGTTTCTTGCTCATTTGGGTGGCCATGGTGGCGTCGAATTGACGAGGGCTCGACCTAGCGAGAGCTTGAAACCGGGAGGGCGTCAGAGCGAAAGAGAAGGATTCCAATGCAAGCAGCGTCGTCTATGAAACCCTAGCCCAGCGGATTAATGATATGAATCATTCATCGATAATTACTCTGTTCGTTCACTCTATTCTCGGTTACTTTTCTTTCTTTCCTCTCACGTTCCCTCTGTCGTTCCACTCCTTTCTTCCCGTTCCCATTGTGGTGCATTCAGCCTTCAACATGTTGGGTATTTCCACTGTGAATTTCACATTCTTGATATTTTTCTATTATTTTTGGGTGTGTGCTGTATACTGTAGAATTATATACAACTACATATACATGTCTATTATTAATTTTATTTAGATTTTTAAAATCCATCATAAATGTTACCCTGTTTCAGCTTAAATTCCATAAAAAAATAACAATCTTATAGACTCCAACTAGTACTTTGTAGAGTTTTTTTGTACTTTACTTCAAGTAAAAAAAACAAAATACTAATTATTATTTAAATTAAATTAAATTAAAATATTTTTTAAAAAATGAATTAAATTAAGATGATAGTGAGAAACTTCTTGCAAATTATACCTTTAATCTTTGTTTAATTTTTTCATCAATTTTTTTTTTATATTGTTAAAAATTTCTAAAAATATTATTCTAAATTTTGGTCAAATTATTTACGAATCATAATCATCTTATTAATAAAATTCTTAATAATAAAATTTTTAAAAAAAAGTATTTTACCTATTCTCTATATTTTATGTATTACCTTGTCTCATTTTGTTATATTTTATTTTCTAAAATGACATCCAAATTATTTTATTTCTTATTATTGACTATGTTCAATACCTACAAAAAAATAATTATATACTTGATTGTCATCTTTTATAATAATATTTATTTTAAAAATAAATTCATATAAATAGCTGTTATTTCTAATTATCATTATCTTCATAAAATTTAAGAATTTTTTAATGGTATCCATATTTATTTATAAAAAAATATAATATTTATTAATCTTTTTACTAAAATCATTTTTTATCACCTCTTTTTATACTTACTTCAATATCTAATTAATAATAAAATTAATAATAGACATGTATATGTAGAAATAGAAATAGAAATAGATATAATTAAATTTATAACTTATAAATTTAATTATATCTATTTCTATTTATAAATTTATTTCAAAGATATTATAAATATGAATATATATATATATATATATATATATATACATATACACATATATATTTCTAAAGTATTGATTTATTCTTATCTTTAAAAAGTTTATTCAAATCTTCTTATTTTAAAAAAGCAATAGAATTAAATTTTCTAAACTAAAATTATATTTTTTTATTATTTACTATAATACTAAAAGCCATAATATCCAAATCTCTACAAGTAGCAAATATTTTTCTAACCAATTGTTACAATCAATGATTTCTAAGATGATTGAATAATTGTTCCAAATGCTTAAATTTTCATAAAATTTGAAAACACCTAAAACAATCCTATCTTTTCTTCAAGATAATTATTTCAATTTCAATTTATCCTTACTAAAGTTAGTACAACATTGAAATCTTCATAAGTAACAATTGACAAGGAACAAAAAAAATACATAACTCTTCATAAGTAGTGTCTACAATGGAATCTTTGATTCTTAGGTTCCTTCTGGAAAGCGCAAGGGAACTGACTTCACAACCCGCAAAACCATTTTTAACAAACAAAGTTGATTATGCAAGCAAAATCTGTATCAGTTTCTCATCTTTCATAATAAAGAAGGTAGAGATTAAGGACATCAGAAACTGGGTTTCTATCTGTTGGATGCACTTCACATAAAATTGATGAAGTTTCACAAGAAGCTCAGAATGAAGTCCACAAGACGATGTGATCGCAGAATTATCAACGATGTCTGAAAACCTCAATCACTTTCAATATCAAACTCTTTCCATTCCAAGAGCAGCAAAATTAAACTGATTGCTATCAAATATTCTGTCCTGTTGGCAAGAATGCAACGCTGTATTGGTAGTTGCTGGTGGATTAACATGAATAACAAGTTTATTACTTCATTATCCTCAAGCACAGCATCAGCATAACTTGTGAGAATTAACGGACAAGTGTTGCATATGAAACTTTAAAAAATGCTTCTAAAGCTCCACATTGTAAAATGAAAGAAGTCGAAACTAAGATTCGACTGAATCAGACTGAGATTTGGAACTAACTCGGAGCCTGATGTTGCAACAGTACCACGACTGCGCATTTCAGGGGAATGCCGGAGGGGCAAACTTGCAGGGTCATCGCCACTCATACGATGTGGTTAATGACATGATCCAACCTGTCGGTAGGGGAAAGACCGACTGCATGAGAGAAAGCACGCATGTGTGTCTAAAACTCTTCCGGAAGTTACGAAAGATGAACATTCAGATGTGAGAGCTTAGCCAGTTCTTGAGTAGAAGGGCTTCTATGCCTGGTTTGTAGGAAAATGTGCTGGACTGTGTGAGATTCTGGCGGTTGTGCTGATCTCATCCTGACACTCTCGGTGAAGCTTTCTCAGTAAGCAAACAAAGTGGTTTGCTCATTGCATGTACATAGAAGCTCACCATTGTTCGGTGTGCAACACGGAATGAAAGCTTCTGGGTTCTAGTTATCGTGATTGACAAGTAGTCTTCATGTTTTGAGATAAGAGGCGTATCTTGCGTAGAAGATGGGTTTAGGATACGGCACTTTCAAATCGAACCAAAAGAATTTTGGCTTAAAAGCTTCTGATGAACTGATCAATAGAAATTCGCTGTTTACAAGTGTGCACGACTTTCCTGAGTGACTGTGATTGTATCTGTACGAACCCTCGATCCTTTTCTGACCTCTGAGGTGTACAAGTAATAAACTTGAGGTGTACAAGTAATAAACTTGTACACCTTGTACACCTCAGAGGTGAGACTTGATGAAATCACTTTCTTGTAATCTATTTCTGTGAAATCAAGGTGTACCTGAAGCGTGATGGCCCAACCACGTCTGCAACATCTTCACTCGAACTTCGGTCATGCACGAGCACTAGTATCCTCAGAATCTATACTGTCGACCAGCCAACGAAATTCTCCAACTATTGGACCACGCGAATGCCCTAACATTGGGTTAGGGAACAAGAACTGAGAATTTTTCAGAAATGCAATCGTACGCAGGTTTTCAGAAGTCGACAAGTAAATTGAAGCATCTTAGCACAGAACCTCCCAAATGAAATATTTGACAACGGTGAAGAGCCACAATTTGCACCCAAACTAACATCATACAATAGACACCCATGTGACAAGCAAACAGCAACAAGCGGACCACCCACTATAGGTGCTAACCAGCCCAAGTGACTTTAAACCCTAGTCAAAGAAATTACTAGCCGGATCGTTAATTGCAACGATCCAAGAATATACTTACATATATTGTAAATGTAGGAGTCAAGAGTCTACTCCAGCACCAGAAGCCGGAAATGTGTAGCATTAAACGAGCAAGGAATCTAATTACCATAGAACCATACTAATTATCATTCAATTTCCAGACTTCGAAAGCTGAACACAGTTCCTTGAAACCTCAACCACACGAGCATTGACTCCTGCACCTAGTTGAACTAAAACAATGCCTCTACATTCAAGTGAACAACTGTACAATATTTCTCGGTAATAAGATTCTGCGCACGCATCCAAGGACCAGGTTGGCCACACGCCTAGTTAAGCAAAGACAAGCTTATTCCAGTCACTACCACCGAACCCATCAAACCACACAGAAATGTGATCATGAAGTCCCGGCATTAGCATTATTGATTAGTCCTGCAACGCAACTACGACGAACCGCTCAATCGTGATCTACGAAGGAGATTACGGTTGCAGATTTACTGCAGGAGAGGCAGAAGCTTGCGGGAAGGTGGTGCCGGGAGATTCATCGTCGCCGACCTTGATGACAACTTTGAAGGGTCACGTGGTGTACTGTCAAGGCTAGTCACAGACCCTTCCGAATTGACAGACCCACTGGAACTGGACACTCCGTTGCCCGCGACGAGTTGGGCCACTTTATCTCATTTCACTGTCAAGGTCAGGTCTAGTTCGAGATAATCAGCTCTTGGAGAAGTTATCAGCTGCTTGTTCAGTTTTTCTTGAGGTTCTGAGGAGTTGACTGAAGGAAGTTTTACTCTGGCCCTCAGTCTTCGGGGAGATGGACACAGTGCAGAAGTTCCATGAAGGTCCTCAAAGCTCGAACCTCTGTTCACATCTTCCTGAGTTTGAGTCATGAGTTGATGCTTGATGCCGCTATCAAGATTTCCGTTGTTTGGCCGACTGAGCATGTGATGCATGTTTTGCCATCGAACAGATTCCTTACGCCAACTTTTCATGGCAGTACTCGGTCCGCCGTCTGCATGCTTTTTGAGACTCAGACATCTAAAAGGGGGCGACCCGATTCCAAGCCTGTTATTCAAGTGATCTGGAATAGGTTCCGTGACTGATCTGGATGGTGGAGTGTTAGCTCCTTGAATATCATCGTACCCTCCAACAGGCAGCTGGGTAGAGAACTTCTCAAACGCATGACAGGGCACCTCGCTGGAACATAGATTTGCAGGTAAGCAAGAGAATGCTAACGTTGCAGTAGACGGGGGATGTATGGAACCGCCTTTGAGAACCGTGTCCATGGCCGACTGGCAGGCTTGCCAATTTCCATCTGAAAGTAGACCCACCGCTCCGAACACTGGATTCACGGTGCGTCCACAGGCTTCAAGGAGTAGTGACTGGAACAGCGCTGCAAAAGAAAAAGCAGAAATCCCAGGGTTGGTAATCACACCCAAATTGGTGACGGTATTATGAAATTCCATAGAAGAATTATACTGCAGCAGTTCAACCTGGATGAACCATGCAAAAATTCTACGGCAAAAGTGCATTTACTCCAGTGAAATGCGTTACCGAGCCTTTTAATTTTCCTGGCTGTTCTGTGTCCTAATGGCAAACTCAAAACGATTTGCTAGTATTCATTACGTCTTGCAAAAAAATGTGCTCAAATCTACTCGACAGTTTCGAGCACATTAAAAGGATTAGACCACCATATACCAGCGGAACAACCATTGATCTTTTCGTCATTCGAAACGTGCAGTTTGACCACTGCATTCTGTCACGCTGCTACAGTCAGAGGTATCTGAAAACAAAATAAACAGTGATTGATAAATCAGTGAAAAATTTGGTGGATGCTAACCAGGGCGCTGAGTTTCATGCACTGCACTGATGAAGCCCATAAGCCCAGCGCGGCCGAAGTATTTAGCCACGAATACTGTCGCATGCCCTTGGGCATCTGAGCTTCCGATCCATTCCAGACAAGGACTGAGTATGCAGGTGTCTCTGCAGCCACACACGACACCCATTGCAGCTCATCTTTGAATACAAAGCTCGGTCCAGTATTTTTCCCTTCTTTCGTTCCTCCTCTTGCTTCCTTTTGCCTCATATAAAATTACTCAGTGTCGTAATTTAATCTCAGCGCCCTTCTTTCCCTTTGTGAGGCTTCTCAGCTTAGTTCTTCCCTGAGAGCAGCCAAAAACGTTGAAATACCACATTTTAGAAGCAAGATTCTTCGACAATCAATCAAATATGAGAACCATATTCTTGTGGGTAGTCATTCGATGGTGAACGGTTACCGACAAAATCGGTACCCAACTGGAATGAGACACAGCATTGCGAGAGCATGTGTCCGTCAGAACAACTTCAAGAAGAACTTGTTTGAACATCATGGACGTAGTCTTTCTTTTCAAAGATCTATCTGGGGCAGCAATCAAGTATCAGAAACTCAGTCAAAACAGCACATCATAAAGGTTGAAAACCTTTTTTCTCTTGCAAAGTCTCCCCTCTTCAGCATAATAACCTACCTACATTAACAAGAGAGGTTTCTGAGGCAGTGAACCGCAACCTCGACAAAGTTCAGCTCCTCTCTAAGTCTCTAAGATGCAGCGTAGATGAATTTTTTTACGAAACCATTCAAACAGTCTACAGCACTTCGAATTCTAGCCGTTACCCTAACCGGCAATCTTCACGTCGCTTTAAAATATTGCCATAAACTGGAATCTGAACTTATCGAAGATGTTCTCTGGAAGCGTGACAGCCAGCAAGAAAACATCAAATCAGCAAACCTTCACCGTGCTGATCACGTTTCCTGCTGAACGAGGTCAGCGGTCTCACTGAAAAGACAAAGAACTCATAACGACCTGGCACAGAAGAGCAATTCAGCCACAGAACCATATTCGACTACCTGCATTCTACTACAGTATGGAGTTAAAAACATATACAAGCCAAGAGAAAAACTGGTTCGGTCCTGGAACAAAGCCCACGTCTTGGACGAGTCAGCAGTTAGGCGGTGCATGGCATGAGGAGAAATTTCCAACGAACGCCCCCACCGAGAACTATTTCGATCGTGGTGAAATTGGAGGATTTGCAAACTGAAGTGCACTCATTCACCGCCTTCAAGGGATATTGAAGAAGACTTTATTACCTTCGATCCGTGTGTCGAGAAGGACTCAGCTGGCAGTTGAGGCGACTGTGGGTTAGTGTACAGACCCCATACCAATGATGACAGTAAACGACGGCATCTATTTATGGGGATCCGACACAACTGTCTAGCAAATTGGATTTACCTCTCACACAACACAAACACCCGGACTTCCTTTCACTGGCTCCTATTCCCATCTCTGTCCTCCTCCTCGATCATCACCAGTATACGTTTGTGCAGATCTTCCATCCTTCCAAGTCCTCGCAGGCTCATTACTCACTAATCATTCACTTCCTTGTCATTACTCACTAATCATTCACTTCCTTGTCATTACTCACTAATCATGCACTTCCTTGTCATTACGCACTAATCATGTACTTACTTGCCAGACCTGTAACATGACCACCATGCGACTAGTTTGATTAACCACATGTCTAGTGCAATACAACCAATCTTTGACCAAGTCTATAAATTTTATCTTAAGTTTGTGGATTCTATGTGTGAATGAACGTAGCTTACAAAGAGCTATTATCATATTGTATGGTGTTTGTGCTTGGTCTATTGTGTTTGAAGCATTCCAAATCTGGTTTGTGAATTATTAGATAGTTATGGAGAATTATTGTGTTTCAACATATAGTAGTTTTTTTTTTTTTTTTTTTTTTTTTCCCCAAACGTTACTGTATGTTTACTTGTGCCATTCATTGTTTTATTTCTCACATGTTATTAAGTTAATCAGTTAAGTATTGCTTTACTTTTAATATCTTTTTGAGAACTAAATATTATTTTCATCAAAGTTGAATTGTAGATTTGCAATAGTATCATAGAATGTATTGAAATCATCTATTCCACTACTTGCACTAATTTAATAATCTTTTTAATTATATCATTTATTGATCTATTTTTGAGACTTTGAGACCCTTTAAAATTTCTTTTTTAATAAGTAATTTTTTTATTGTGTACCAAATTAATACATGATTGTACTGGATAGTGTGGGTATAATAAATAATATATTTATTTATTTTTTAATTTTTAGAGATTCACCATAAAATTAAAACATTATACACAAAAGATTGTCATCTATAAATCAATAAAGATTGACTTATATAAATTAGTTAAATTATTAATTTATTTAGCTTTTATAAATGTAAAAAAAAATTAATTTGTAAATATTAAAGATGTCTTTGACTTACTACATATTATCTTTATTAAATCTTATAACTTGTTAAGAGATTTTAAAGACTCCAATTGTTAAAAATAAATAAAAATTCTACTATACTAGTATAATTTAATAAATAATTCAAGAAATTCAAAATACAAATAAGATTTTAAGCTTTTCAAATCCTTTTTTTTTTTACTTAATTTTTGGACCTTGTACCAAATTTATTGTTTAAAATAAAGGTCTAAAAAAAATTCAATTATAGTTGCTAAATCAAATTAAGTTAGAAATTAATAAGTCAAAATCTACTTTGATTTTAGACGTTTGATTTTCTTAAATATAATGTCTCAATAATCTATTTAGATAATAGAACCATAATAGCTTTTTTGAAGCCTGTAAATTCTTATCTTTCTTTCAATTTGGACTCAAGACAAATTCTCTATGCCACTTTGATTTGAATCAGCTATTGGATATTGTTCCATATAAAATTATGTATTGTTATTCTAAATCATCTAATATATTTAAAAGAATATAATTAATTAAATTTAAAGAAGTGTAAGAATGATACTACAACATTGCTTGTAATAGTAGTATCTTTTTGTATCAAACATAATCTCAATCATCTTCTAAATTGCTACTATGTAATGGATAATATTTAGAGAAGTTAATTTTTAACATAATGTATATATTTATTTATATATATATATATATATATATATAGGTCTACTCAATGATTTCTCAAATTACTTACATATTACCAAGAATAAAAACTTAGTAAATATTTCTTGATTAGGATATAAACACATACTAAAAAATTCTATAAAAACATGATAAGATATAATAATATTTTCTAAATTTAATATAAATTTTTATTTAATAATAAAATATTGATCCATATAAGTTCTATTGATTTTAGCAAGAAATCTAATATTAAATTTTATATTATTTTATAAAAATTGTAATTATGACTAATTTTAATCTATATTTATATCTTAAAATTTTCCATGTATTTTCTCTATTTCTTGTTAACATCTTTTAAGAGCTTAAATATTTGACAATTTGGTTTTTTTCTATATTCCAACTGACTCTATTGCTCCAAAAGATTTTGTTTAGGATAAAATAAAATAAAAATATTTATATTTGAATTTATCTTTTATATTTATAAAATATATAAATATTTTCTATCTCTAGTTTTTTGTCAAATATGTCTTTGAATATTATTTATAATATTTTTGGTACTATTTGTGTTACTATTTAGAAGTATAATAAATAACATGCTATTAACATCAAGTTAGAAATTTTGACTTGTGGTTATATTATTATACATTGTGTGATTTTTTTATTTATTTATTTACTTTTTTTTTTGTAATATTAACAACTAACTTCTATACTTCATAACTTGTTTGTTTAATAAAAGTCTAACTTTCCTTCTTCTATTACAATATAACTAATAATTTTTTTTCTTGTTAATCTTTTTATTAGAATATTGTATGGTTTTTTCTTTTATTATGATAAGATTCAAATAGTATTTAATTTATTGAGTTCTTAGTAATTTGGCTTCTAGCTACCAAGTCATTGAATAGGATGATTTTAAATTTTATGCCTTATTATTATTATTATTATTATTATTTAGTTAAATTTTGTAGTTTATTTTGATCAACTTCTCAAAAGATTTGGTGTAGAATTGTTTGTACTCTAGGCTACAAAGGCTCTTTCAGTTTGTATAGTTGATAAATTATATGTGCCATCTTTTATATATTGACTTGTTAAAAATGTGATATGTATTTCCAATCTAATCACAATTTATTCTTTGGCAACTATAAATCATTTAAGAAAAAAAAATTGTCTGTACTTCTTTTTTGGTCTTCATCTTTTATATTTTTGGACCATGATTTTTTCTTATATTTTATTAACAATATATATATATATATATATATATATATATATATACTGATTTATACATTTAAATAAATATTTTATATAAATTAAAATTAAAAAATATGATTTTTTATATCATTAATTATAATATAATATAAAAAATTTAAAAATAGATTTTATTATTAATTATATATTTTAAGATATAATATAGATATACATCAACTACATAATTTTTCTTAACAAACTTGTTACTAAGTACCTTTTTTATTTCAACTTTTAAATTATGTAGTATATATAAGGTATGTAATTCTTTAATACATATTTGGGCAATTGCACTTACATAAATAAATTAGATGTCAATTTTCTTAAATGTATCAACATAAAGTTATTTATTCATTCAGTTTATTAAAATCTAAGACCAAATTATTTAAACAATTTTTGTTTCAAATTTTATATAAATAAACTAGAGATTTAAATCTTATTCTTGAATTATATTATCCACAATAAAAAGAAGTTAATGTTTACATTGGATTTTTAATATTCACTAGCATTTTTTAGAATTAGTAACCAAACAAAGATATGTATATATATATATATATATATATATATATATAATGTGATGTAGTAATATAATTGATTTTAATCTTATTGTATTGTGTATTAAAAACCAACATTATAAATATATGCTACATAAAATTATTTAATTCAAATGTAAAATTAATTAAAATACAAGGATTCTTATCATATGTTTAAAATGTCGTTTTTTATTATAAGTTTTTAATGCCAAGAATAAACAATATATGCACTTTATACAAATATTTTAATAAAGTTAATTAAATAAATAAAACTAGATTCATACCTTCTATAAATGACATTTATTGAGTACCATTTTATCTATACTGCATGCCTTCTTTTAATGTGTTTTGATAATATATAATTTTCTCAAAGAAAAGTACTTATTTCTAATGTATATATATATATATATATATATATAATCATTTATCTGATATAGAACTATTTATTATTTAAAAACTTCTCTATGTTTTTTACCAAAAGACTATCTTTTTTTTTCAATTCCAATGATATATTTATAGGTACCTTATTTTTATTAAATAAATATCCATAAATCTATGTCTAATGTTGATTTTTTTTTCTAAAATAATTATTATTATATTAAATAGTTTGTATTATGTAAGAATAAAATTTTAAATTTTAATAAGACATTTTTTTTTCCCTAGACTTCTTAAGGTTAACATATTCTCAAAAATCTTTAAGATCATATGGAAAATAAGACCTAATTATAAATCATAGAATAATCCTTTCAAAATCTTGTGTATATAGAATAATATTAAATTTATTACTTAAACAATAATAATTATGAATACATAAATAAAGATATACCCTGTTTAAATAAGAATCATGTTAGGTGATAAAAACTTATGTTTGAATTTTAATTAACAACATTTTAATACCTTATGTAATTAGAGATCCATTGTCCATTACTTGTCTTATTTAAAAAATCATTAATCTTCTTTTATAAAATATAGACTCTGATAACTGCCGTACTAGTAGATGTGTCTTCACCTTACATTTCTCTATGTAATAAAAAAATCTTTATTACAAATGAGACCAAGAAAAAGAAATTAAACAAAAAAAATACTCACTTTTACTTATTCTTTGAAAAATTAAAACTCATGAGTAAAGCATTGGTACAAATTAATAACAATTAACATGTATTTTTTAAAACTATCTGAAATACTGGTACAATATTTTTTAATTATAAAAAATATATAATTTTGGAAGAAATACCAAAAATATCTAATCTATGTATATATTCAAGAAGAAAAAAAAAGTCATGCTTATTATAAAACAAAAAAAACATCAAATTTTAATTAAAATTTAATAAATCTGAAACTAAAAAATATTTAAATTATGTTAAAGTATCCAAATATTTTTAAAAAATGTAAAAATTATAAAAAAAAATTATAAAAAAAAAAATTATTATAATAAATCTATAATTTTAAATTTTAAAATAAATAACTAATAATAAAATCATATCCTTGAAGCATATGTTTCACAGTAGGAAATTTAGAATTCAGTATACTAGAAGTCAAAACAATATATCCAATATAAAAGTAAAAAAGTTAATAAAATAACTAAAATAATTGATGTTCATATACAAAATTTATTTTTTCGCTCATTCAATTATATTTTTTTGTAATGTGGTAGTACCACATGGCATTCAAAGCATGACATAGAATTTTTACATGGTGTTTTAAGTATGACATAACTTCCATGTAACACTAGTAATGAAGTAAAATATAAGGTGGCATCTCATATCCAACTCAATATTTTTATTGATTTGGCATATGAAAACTTACTAAAAGGCTACAAATAATAAAAAGAGTGGAATAAAGAAGTAAGAATTAACTAAAAGACTTGGAATTGCCTAAGGAGTACATGAGAAGTTAGAGACCAACTTCAAGAATAGCCATTGAACTTATAGAAGCAATGATAGCAAAGAATTGTTTTGAGAATTTACAACAAAAATGAAGGGGATTGAGAAGAAATGGGAACTATATAGAAAATTGAAACCTGGTTTGGAACTGCAAGGAACAAATGAAAAATCAGGTATTGGATTTGCTATGTATGGGCATGAGCTGAGGTTGCAGCTCACTTTCAAAGCCAAATAGAGTGCATATTTGATTAGTTTGGAAATGGATTTACATTCCCAATAAAAACACACAGTGTGAATTTAGAAATTAGGCCATGAGGCACTCCAAAGAATAGGCTGTGGGCAATTCATGAGGGGGGGGGATGTTGCAGCCACAATTTGCATTGGAGTTGGATGGCATCAGTACTTGAAGAAATTAGAAGAAGTATAAAGAGGAGCTTCTGAATTGACTGTGGCCCTAAAAACTCCATGTGAACACAGTTTTTTGAGTTTTCTGGACCTGTAAATAAAGATAAAGACCACTATCATTATTATTTATATACAACAGTAAATTGACAACATTGTCCACTTTTTTTTACCTTCTTCATTTCCTTTTTTTCTTTTTTGTCTTTTTAATATTGAATGTAGTGTTTGAATATAAAATGAACTTGACAATTCCAATTGATGATAGAATGAACAATCAAGAAAATTATTCAGGCAATTTCGTAAAGTAAAATCCATTTATAGGTATCAATTGCTAAACATATCACACAACATAATAAAAGAAAAGGAAAAAAAAAGAAAAAAGAAAAAAGGGAATAGTTTATGTCATCTTTCAAAAGTATCCATATCAAGTATAAATTTGATCCAAAGTAAATGATTTACAATACACTATTGATAGATTTGGTTATTTGAAATTGAAAGAATCATTGCAATTGTATGCTTTTTTGTACATTTTAATAAAATGCAATGCCCATTGCATCACAAATTATAAATAAATACAAAAAAGGACAAAAAAAATAAAAAGAAACAACTCAATCATTTCATTTAGTGTTGTGATAAATTTTATACATTTAAAATACAAGACAAGCAATCAATGTTTAAATAGTGATGATTTTGAATCATTTTTTGAATATACATTTTATTGTTAACACTATTGTTATTGTCATCTAAATCAAATCATTATTCCAAATAAAGCAACAATTGCTTTAAAATATGACTATTTTCACTTTGAGAACCATATTAGGATATATAAATATATATATATATATATATATATAAAAGAAGTTCCTTATATTTTTTAATACAAATCTTTTAATTAGTCAATATAAATAATAATGACAATATAAGAATGGATCTTGTTAAAATTATAAAAAGAATGCCCAAAAAGCAATAATTTTTTTAATAATTTTTCTGTGTAAAGAAAAAAATAAATTTAAATAAAAAAGACACACAATATATATATATATATATATATATATTCATTAAAAAATCTATAAATTACTAAGGTTAAATTTTTATTTCAAATTACTTACACAATTTTTTTCTATAAAAATTAACAATGTTCCTTTTATTGGGTAGAATGACCATTAATCATAAATTTATATTAAATTAAGTTTATTTTAAAATTTTAAGATTAAAAAATTATAAGATTTAGGAGATTTTTTACTTTAGAATAATTGAATATATATATATATATATATATCATCATCATCATCATCATCATCATCATCAATGAATGGTTTCCTATATTCAGCTTCATTATTGAAATTTTTTACTTTTGTGAATTGATCTTAAAAAATAGTATTATTCTATCATAAAGAAACACTTTATATCCAAAGACTATAAACACATGTTACAAGATTTTCAAATATTACCCATCAATTTGTATTTTATCTTTTTAAAACAAATCATAGTCACATGTCTACTACAGCTACTCTGGCTTGTTAGATGCATTGTCAAAGCAAGTAAATTTGGCTTGGAAATAACATGAAACAATGTGCAAACCATGAATGAAAATAATGTTGATCCTTAAGTAGTTGATCTTTTGTAAAACGTTTGTACTGATTTAAATGGATACCTTTTATGTTGATAGGTTTCATGCAACCTTAACTACAAATGTTGATGTCATCAAGAAAATATATTTGCTCTTTTAATTATGACACTAAATAAATGAAGAAACATTGTTACTAACAAAGTAAGGAATTGAATATGACTAAATTATTTGAAGCCATTATTCTGAAGTTATGAAAACAACTTATCTCAATCTATTAATCTTAAAGACATTCATGTAGATTATTACAGGATATGAAAATAGTATAGTGTGATGGAAAATCTCAATACCAACAAAACCCAATTTTTTATGTTATTTTTGCGATGTATGAAACCATCAAGCCAAAACTTACAAGGTATGTGTAACTTGTCTTACAAACTTCACAAGAACCTCAAAAAATGGATGATTCACACAGTTTATTGGATTGGCAACATGTAGTTGTCACATGTAAGTCTGCACAAGATGGTAGATTTTAGTCTAATGTAAAACATACACTCACACATTTACATGTCAGACTGTGCTTTGTATTGATTTCTGTGAGCAGCAAGTCACCATTGATACAGGAAGGGTCCACCAATTCTATCATAAATACTCCTGCCAGCAGGGAATCGCGTGTGCTTCAGGCAGTCGAAGCCGTCTTTACTATTTACTGCTGAGGTGGCAGATATGGGGATATCTCCAGCCTATGAGAACGCAACTCGTGGTTATCGCACGGATCTCCGGAAAAGGATAGTGCGTCACAAACATTCCGTTCTACTTAGGCTCGGGGAACAGGTCACATCGCCTTTAAAGGCTCATTCGTAAAAAGGCACATCCATGCCTGGGTGGCGTTGCTTTGGCACACCGTCTTTTTCCCTACCAAGCCTCATCTCGGTGTGGTGTAGGCCCCGTCGCTGACAGTAGGCCGAAGCCTAGCAGGCTCGGGAATTGAGTCAAAGGCTTTGATGATTTGTCCCAGATAAGGGGAACGGACGGGACGGGCCCACCTGGGATTCGCGGTGGAAATGAAGGGTGGGGAGTCAAAGCTTTTGGAAGGGAAAGGTGGTGATTTAACTCGCCTTTATGGCACCTCCATCAAACTTGGTAAAGCCCGATAGGAGTAATGTTAATAAATTTCACATTTACTTTTTGAATTTCTCATCAGATGGAGCATCTACAACCTCTTTTCATGCCATCACCAAGTGGAGCAGGATTTTTTTAAAAATTTGTTTTTATTTTCTTTCAGTCTTTGAAGGGGCAGGTCAAGAACTTCAGGGTGACTAAAGCTCCCCACAACTAGCACCAAAGAGTTTTTAGCCACAAAGGCTTAGTTGGGATCCATATTGGAACATTATATGTATAAAACACAAAAATAGAAAGTAGTTCATTAGAGAAATCTCCATATCTCTCTTGGAGTACACCCAGTACTCAAGCTACATGGTCAAGCATGGAGGCTTCACAGCCAACACATGGGCCACATTACTTTGATATCTACTTTGGGCCAAACATTAAACTCTTCCTTTCATATCTGTGGCAAGAAAGAAGACAAAAACAAGAAAGAAGAAGTTGTATGATTACAAAATAAGAGTATTAGTGGGAAATAGTAATAAATAATTATTAACATTTTAATAGGCCACATCATTTTTTGAAGTTTGTTATATATATACATATATAATTTCTTCTCTGTAAAATATATTTTAATATAACTTTAGCTTTATAACTAAAAACTAGAAGGTTAAAGAAATGCCACTTGTGAAGATATAAGAAGTTGTGGTTGCAACTGGTATTTTGTCTACTTAATATAAATGTAGCATGATATGCTTACCCACCTTATAGGACTGCCTCCATGTAGGTTTTAAGGGAGGATGGGTAGGAGGGGAGGAAGGAAGAGGAAGCACTTTTTCTAGCATCCTTTCTCCCTTCCCCATCCTCATGGAGAGGAGGGGAGACAAAATTGGTAGCATTTTTTCTATAGAACAATGTATGCTCTATGTGGTAAGTAATTAGAATGTTTTATAAATAATCTTCAAATAGATTTAATAACTCTAGTGTCTACTTTGAGAAAACCACAATTGAATGTGTGTTTGATCATATCTTGATAAAACTACTTAAATGTGTGTATTTTTTTATTTTATTTTACATGTATGCAATTTTAAATTTGATTAATTAACATAAGTAAACCAATTATTTAAAATCTTTAATAAAATTTAAGAATCTAAGTTTGATTTAAAATAAATAATAGATAAAAAAATATATTATAAATACCAAAATTAGATATATAATAATATTTATGATATTTAGTTTTATAGTTTAAATATATTAATATAATATAATATATTTTTATTTTAAAAATATATATTAAATAATAATATCTTAATGATATCTTAAATTAATAGCTAAAATTATATTATTTTATTTTTAATTTTTAAAATAAAATTAATATATATTATTATTACTATTTAGATGTATCATTTAAATATCTATTTAATTACTACCAATTATAGTTAAAGATAAATTTTATATATAATTTAATTTTTAAATATATAAAAATTATAATTATAATATATATAAATAATAAAGAATAATATAAAAGTATTTCAATTAAAATTTAGATTTTAAAAATATATTAATTTAATTTTATCTTTATTGAATATGAATATATAAAAAATTTAAAAATATTTTTATATTCATATATAATATATATTATATTTAATTATATAAAAATATTTATAAAATATTTATTAATATTTTTTTTTGTCAATGATATAAATTACAACAAAATTTTGAAGAGACAATATATTCTTGTCTCACCTAAAGAGTTGAAATAAACAAATTAAAGATAGATATAAGATTAAAACTAAAACGACTATTGCCAAATACAAAGAAACTAGAGAGTCTTGAACTAAGACTAGAATACAAAAAATATATTGTGAAGAATGAAGAAGGCCTCACTCTTATCTCCATATATTCTATTTAGCTAAGGAGGTACGTAGTAACATCTTATAGGCCACATGATATGTGTCCAACTTATAAGACATGTGTCTAACTTGTAAGAGAAGTTTCTGACATGTGCGCCACATGACCAGCTTATAATACAAGTGGCTAATATATACACCATGTGGCCAACTTGTTGGCTAAGTTTTTAACCTAACAATCATCTATAAACACATGCAAAGTCAAATCTATAAAACTTCTAGAGGATTTTCAATAAGATATTAATGATTTAATTTACTTTTACTTATTTTTACTTAATTCTATTAATTTCTACTTGTCAAAATAAATATATTAGTAAATATGGATGTTTATAATATTATCCTCTCTTCTTCATAACAAGTTCTATAAAGAGTTGCTAAATTATTTCATAAGTTTATAAAATTTAAGATTTATCAAATGGTGTTAGCAACAAACTTTGATTGTTGTTCCACACAAAGATGGTTGATAGGTCCTTTCAGCCATTGATAATGTCCCATATTGAGACAAAAAGAATACCTAATTATTTGATCATTATTGAGGCCTTCATAACTACCTTCAAACAATATATTTTATATTCCATTAGATATAATATCCACTTTCAATAGTATCACTAAGCATCAAGAGTTTCTTTCAAGATTGTGATACCAAGCACATTGTATTTTGCCATCTATTTGAGAAAAAACATATATCTCTTAAAGATCTTTATTACAATTACAAAATTGTCTAAGTTGAAATAATCTAAATGTTTTATTCGACAACTCTGTAAATGATAATTCTTGAAATGAATCTATTGAATATTGGTTTTCTATGTTTGCAAAGAAACCCTATAAGTTTATCTTTATACTTATTTCTTGTTGATTAATACCATCTTATTCTTGATGGATAGTCCTTAATTTTGATAGATGTTATCAATGAAAAACAAAGACAAGTTCTAGTGTATTTGTTAGATTCTCACATGGTTTTTATGTGCATTTACTAATATCATATCTACATCAATGAATAAGGTATTTCAATTTATTTTAGCACCACCTTAAATCCAAGACTTCTTCTACTTCAAATTCTTAGTTTTTGTCTATTTCAAGAAGAGGTAGTGGTGATTGTTTTTTTTCCTATATGTAAATTGCCGTGTAAGGCTTAATAAAAGATATGTGGAATATATAATAGATCTTCATTGATAGTAATAATTATAATTAATATGCTACTAGATTAATCTATTTTTAGATAATAATTAGGCCAAATCTTTGATAATCCAACTTATCATAAGGTTAATTAGTCTTGATATTACAACAAAGTATTTATATCTTTTTATCAACTTTAAATAAAGGTTGTTATTTTCTAAGAACTTTATTAAAAAAAATAATGTAAAGTAGAATTGTTGACTTAATGGCTTAAAGGTGTAATTGCTCTAGTGTTGTGTTATGTGAAATTCAACTTGGAAATGCATTAGGCATTTGGTTGTTAAGAAATTTTAACTTATCTTAAAGTCCTTCTTGTAATTAAAAAAAAATACATAAGGTATATAAAAATACCTATCTTAGCAATGGTGACCCTCTTAAAATCCTCAAATCAATCTATTTTACTTCTACCAATTTTAAATTATATCCTTGTCATTGCCAACTTCATCTCTAGATGGACTTATTTAGATAATTTTTATGAATATTTACACGCCCTTCATTCATTTCTAAGATAAGATAATTGAGTATATATCAAGCTTATGGATATGGACTCTACTAATACTCTTTAAGCTACTATCAACCTTAATCAAACATCAAACAACCTTCAAGTAAATCCTAAACAATCTTAAATAGTCTTTATAAAAATTCTAAAAATAAATCTATTAATCCTTAACAAAATACTAATCAAATTTTAAAAATCTTATTCAAGCTTTAATAAAATCCTAATTAAATTCTAATTAAATTCTAATCAATCACATCTAAATCTTATCCAAATCTTAATTAAATCCTAAATTTTTTTTTTCCTATTTCTATTGAATATTAGCCAAAAAAATATATAAATTAGTAAACCTCTATATTATTCTAAGCTTAGAAATTTCAAATGCCTAATATATACTTGTATTTAAGAAGAAAGAAAATCAAAAGTTGGATCCTAAGATTAAAAAATCTACCTTTTTGGATTATAAAAAATTTATAAAATAATATAAAATGTAGGATCCAAAGACAAGTAAGATCATTGTAAGTAGACATCAGAAGTTTGATGAAACTTTCATATTAAAAGATAGTAATTAATATATTGAAACAAAAAAAAAAAAAAAAAAAAAAAAAAGAGAAAGAAGAAGAACAATCAAATTATATTTCATACTCTTGACATACATATTGATGTTCTTAAATTCTTATATAGCATTAAGAATCTATGCATAGTAGAATTTTTATTAATTATAAAAAATAATAAGCCTTCTACATTCTAAAAAGCTATGCAAGATGAAAAAAAATCAATATAAATAAAAGACAATGGTAGATGAAAAAATAGAATCTTTTTATAAGAACCAAAGATGGGATTTGATGCAATTGCTTCAAAGAAAGAAGGCAATTGATTGTAAATGGGTATACAAAAAAATATAAAATATAAAAATCTTAAAATATATAGAGCAAGGTTTAAAGCCAAACTAGTAATAAAAAATATTATCAAAAAGATAATATAGATTTTTATACAATCTTCTTTCAAATAGTTGATTTTACTTCTATTTATATATTATTGGTAACAATTATAGAATATGATTTAGATTTAAAGCACTTAAATATAATTTTTATTTATATATTTAAGATTTTCTTAAAAAAAAAATTCTACATTTATTAGGCTAAAGGCTTTGTAGGACTTGGATCGAAAAATCTTATGTTTAGATTTAAAAAATCATTATATGGATTGAAACAAAGTCTCAAATAATTATATAAATAATTTGATGCCTTCATAATGAAGCAAAGATATACTTATAGTGATTTTGATTATTGTGTATATTTTAAACAATTATTGTATGTATTCAAAAAATAATAATTCATGATAAAATTATATATATTATGTACTTTTGATATATTAATTTTAGTTGTAGTCACAAATGAATTAATATTTTTTAATACAAAATTAAATGAATCATTTCTTCATAAAAAGATATTTAAATTATTTCTATATATTTACAAATGGTACATATTAAGATCAATTCAAAAACATATGCTCAGTTATTTTTATACTTGAGCATAACTTATTATGATTGATTTCATTTTTAAATAAATAGTTTTGATTTAAAAAATAAAAATAACTAATTGTTAAATTTATATTTGATGTTTGTATATATATATATACATATATATAGATGCAAGCATACATTTTGACTTCATAGTTATTTCAAGCTTTTATCAACTTTTTACAAATCCATTCAAGTTTTTTGACATGTCAATCCTAAAACAGTAGTTTTGGAGGTTTTGGCAAGACGGTTCAAATATCTACACGATGAACTCAAATTTGAAGCCATCAACGCGACAGAATCCTTTGCACAAGTTCTGCTGGTAGCAATAGTTGTCGGCCGACTGTTGATGAGATTATTCATTGGACTAGTGGTCAGGAGACCAGTGGCTAAAGCACATAAGCTTTGTGGATCAATCGGCATCTTTACATCTGATGTTTATCCCTCACAACCTGCGGTTTTTAGTAACCATAGACGGCTCAACTAAATCTCAAGCACTGCTGGGCAGTTGCTAGGGTCCCTCTGATGCAATCACATACATTTGAATCGCAATCGATTGGGAGACTGTGAAGGCACTGCACAGCATACAATTCGCTTTGTTGCTGCTTATTCGGTGGAATTAGAGCTTGTTTGTGGCGCTTTGTTAAGGAATTGCAGCTGGTGGTTCTTGAAAAGTTGGGCCCCACTAAACCGCTTTGAGAGAAATTGGGATTTGTTCTCCACTTCCATTTGGAAGTAGATGAATTTAAAAATAGATGGACGAAAAAAGCTCCATGAGCTCAAAGGATTTGAGTTTCGTCCATCTCCATGACTTCGACAACGGACAGTTGTGCTCGCACCAGTGAGTTGGTTTGATTTGGAGGTAGAGACGATGAAGCAACGATCTACTGAAGTGTCAAGCAGAATATGGACGGTAGAGGTTCGTTAAATACCGAACCAAGATGATGCTGGGATTTGTTCTCACACGACGAGATAATGTCTAGATGCTTGGGTAAACTTAGATGCAAGATTCCTAGATTTCAACGGTTTGCTCCTCTTTCTTGCTCAAAGTTGAGCATATAAACAGCAGCAATGGAACAACTTAAGTGTGTCAAATTACACTGGATGATTTACAGAAGTTTGGCTTGTAAGCCGCATGCTTGTGAAAATGTATCAAGGCCTCAGAATTAATTCTATATATATATATATGTATATATAGATACATATAGATACACACATATATAGAAATGATCGTGAAGAAATATAACTTGAGGAATATAATATTGTAAGACTTTTCCGTTGTAGGAGCAGGTGGTAGTTGCTGGGTGTAATTACCCTGGCTTCGACAGAAACAAGCAAAACTGCAAAACAATCCTGCTCGTCTATAACGAACCTTCAACCTTCTACATAGATCACAAAAGACGTGCATGCACTCTTGACAGTGCCACTAAGGACAGGGCTTGGATGGTTTCAATCGTGTAATCCCAGTCATCATTCACCATGAAGTGGAATGCAGAAATATGTTAAATCATGGAGTTCCAACCATGCTTCTGCACAGAGTCTGTTAACTGGATTGACAAGACCCTAGGGGTATTAACTTAACGATGCATTCAGTGTCTTCCTTTTACTGACAGCTGAAAAAAATTCGATCAGCAGAAATGACAGTTTGCTGATGCTACATGAACAGCTTCAAGAGCACTGGAAGAAACTCAAAAAATGCCACTATTCTATGGTACAAGTGGTACTGCCGTCATTATAGGGATCACCCACTAATCCAATTGTACACGATCCGTATGCAACCCAGTAGGACCATTGACAGTGTGTATAGAGGGTTGTCATGAAAAACTTATTCTAGGAAACTGTGAAGGTTAGTAAGCGGTAGCATAAGAGTCTCGCAACGGAGCTGGAGGCCACCGAACAGATGATCTTCGTGACACAATTGTATGTGGCATGCCATTATCCACCGTCGGAGAGTATACGTCTTGTTCAGTTGGCTGCTCACGTACAGTCTCCATAACTGGGGAGAGATTTAGGGAGATTCTGCTCACTCGCACTGGATTATCTTCATTGGGCTTAGTTTCAGGTGAGAGAACCTCCGGCTTCAGGATCGGCGACGTGCTGCAGTCGTTGTTGTTGTTGCCCCTGCCTTTGATTTCCTCCATTGCCAGCAACCACTCAAAACTCTTTACCTTGAGGATCTCGCCTTTGCTCAACCATGTGTTAAAAGACACACTTACTCGCTTTCTCGAATCCTCAGGGGACTTCAGTACCTTTTTCGTGGTTAAGAAAGGGAAACAAGGCGAGCTTGGCGCCGACGGCGCTGGAATCCCTCGCGAGTTGTGCGAGTCCATACTGTATGAGTCAATGCTGCAAGCGTCACTTGCCAAGCTCCCGCTCCTTGAATCCTGAGCAGCTACCTGTGATGACTTCCTTTGCCTTGGCCTTCTCACATCCACGTGAATGGGACACCGTTTGCGTCCCTTCTGAGGTAAAGCATTACATACAAGCCCATTATCTAATAATACCCCGCATCGATCCACGGGAATGTCTATTTTCGTAAATTCACAGTGTTTTGCGGACTTCCCGCCCATGATCATCAAATGTGGACTCTTCTTAAGTATAAGGAATAAGCCACGTCCTACCGCTCTCTGTCCTGACCTCCTGCGCGACCTTGCATCTATAGGTTTGTGCGCGCCCAAGATTTTGATGCCGACTATCTTTCTTTTAAATACAAGCCAAGTCCATTTCGAGTTATTAATGGAACAGCACGATGACCCGTAACCTCGTTTTCCTAACACAATTTTTCCGAGGATGTCTTGAGACCGCACCTCAGAGTTCCCGCCCCGGTTCCAAGCGTAATCAAATGCATCCGTTAGCTCTGATACCAAAGACTCCGCTATATCTTTGGTTTTAGTCTGCGCAACACAGAAGTTAACATTATTCCGGAAAGCCAAGACTGAACAAAATATGTGTAGTGAGACCAGCATAGTGGCAAGTTTCAAAAACCTTCACAACGACTAGAAACAGGGTCACTGCAATGGGGCTAGATCTGATGGTCCAAATTGTGGTTCCAAAGAGATTGATGAACAGCAAGTTTCGAATACGTTACGAGATCAGTTTCTTCTTTTGAAATGGGAAAAGTAAGCAAAGTTCCTTACCGATGACCAACGATAAGCTATGGAGCACCCAAGTGCGAAGACCTCGGAAAACAATCGAGGGCCTCGAGGAGATCCTCTACCACCGGAGTCAGCCGAAAACACAGGCTCAGCCACAAAAATACTTCTGTTGGAGTTGCTCAGTTGCCTTTCTATGCTATTGTGCCTTCTACCATTGCTGCTAATATGCCTATCACTGTCACTTCTATGCTTGAGTTTGGTCACAATAGGTTCCTCCCCATTACTCATGTGCATGTCCTCAGACTGTAAAGAGTTGGACTTCGGGGACTTGTTTGGTGATAAAAAACTTGGCGACTTCGTCGATGCTGAGAAATTCGACAAATTTGGAGACCTGCGGACAGACAGGGGAATAAACCTCAAGAAACCATGACGCTTTACTATACTATGAGTATGAGTGTGTGTGTGTATGTATGTATATACATGTATGTATCATAAATGATGAAATTCTCTAGGAGTTAAAACCCAGTAGGAAAAGATGAATAAACCGACACACAATATCAAGTGATGAAGTCTGACCTTGTTCCTTCAAGATGTGCGCCAGCTTGCCCGTAACGCTGAAGCCGTTTACGAATATTATCAGCGTGGCCAACATAAACTACTATAATATCCTCAGATTTAACGGTACCGTGTCCATTGTGCCGATCCACAGTCTTCCAGGCAGGCAGTGTAACCCCCAGCTCATAAATTCCAGACCCTCCAGTAGGGCTGGGAAGGTTGCGGAACCGGAATCGATCAGTCAGTTCTCTACCAGTGGTTTGCTCCTTCCAGTCGGACGGACCCACGAGAATCTGAGACGCAATAGATCATTTAAATAGTAGTAACAATAGTAACTTTTAAAAAATCGAGAGGACAAAGAATTGAGACCCGAACCAATATCCATTCGACACAACCTCATCAATGTACAACTTCAAAATGAAGAGAATACTTCAACGTCGACCACACACAAACAAAGCGTACAGGAAATGCTCACCTTCCACTCAGAGAAGCACTTGTCATGCTTTACAGAATCATAATCCTCTCGCCTCCACCGCAGCGCCATACCACTGGCATGCCACACTCCCGGAATTCTGTCACGGACCTTTCAATCCACTCTCAAGATCTTCCTGCCCTGATCCCCAAATTTTCCGCGCGCCTCTGAAACGTCTCCATGCTTCCCATTCTCCAGGAAAATCTCATAACCCACAACTCCGAGCTCCATTACCAAGCATCTCACGAGCACACAACAACCTGATCAGTCAAAACCATACCCGCAACAGGCTCCTGTCATCATCCATCCCCCGCAAACCCATACAGCCCACGCAACATTCTCTACGACAAATCCCGACACTGTCACACCCCCTGTTCACCTCTTCTTCTCCTTCTCGTCACGCCATCCCTGCGCCTCACTGCAGCCGCAGATCAAACCCAACAATTCACATGAACTGCCATCCCCAGGGTCCACGACTACAGACACCTGGCACCTCCGTCACGCCAACGGCTCGACAAATTCCTTCCAGCCACCTCCGAAGCCATCTCGCGAGCTCGGGGGAAAGGACCCAGACTCATAATTTCAAAAGACAAATTCGTAATAATCCTCCTCCAGGTCTGGATCGTTCACGGTCCCTCTTTAGCCATTCTTTGATCGGAGCGCTGCCCACACTTTTGTCCACGCCCTGTAAGATGTGGCCCTCGTGACGACGCCCCCCGTTGCACTATCCGCTACCAGAGCTCCTGTCCACACTCGCGTCTCACACACGGATTCCAAGCTCCGAAAGGCTTTTTTTCTGAATGGGCAATCGCTTTTGGGAGCGGACCAGTGTGGGAGCGCGAGTGTGGGACGCAAACCTAAGGCAATCGACGCACCACAATTGGTGAGCTCGCGCGGAGAATGGCGACGGCGCTACGATGAAGCGCAATTTGCCACCGCGGAATCTGGCGCTGTGGCGACGCAAGTGGCGAGAGAGCCTTTGTCCCATTCACACTGCGCAGCCACCCCACCCCTCCCCACTTGCTAATCCCCGGACGGGTCGCTAGTTGACTGGCCCAGCCTGGTGTGATTCCTCCGGGTTTTGACGCACAGGACGTCGGATTCGGACAGCCTGGCGGGCGGCCATAGGCCCCGGAAGATAATTCCCAAGCCTGTGCCTGCCTTTGGATTCGAGCCACTTTGTGGGCTGTGGTTAAATATAAATAAGGAGTTCAGTTTTGTTTCAGGAAAAAGTTGGTTTCTATATCTGCAGTTCGAATGCCTGCTCACTCATTTGCCTGTTTTTTCTTCTTCTGGATATTAATGGATTTCACTCATTGTTGCGTAGCCCGCTTTATGGCTAGGGGAGCTAGGTTCCTCTATTTTTGTTTGTAGCCTTTCGTGGGAAAAAATATAGGAGTTAGGTTTACAAGCAAATATGGTTTCACAGCATATTTCAAAGTTATGCTTTTTGAAGGCTAGCACGTTCATCATGAATAGTGCGTCAAAACCATATATTTTTTAGAATCTGCGATTAAAAATATACATGTCTATTTATATATACTCTTTTACAAGCACGTCAGAAAAATATAAATTACGTTAATATTTTGAAAACAAGTGAACGTGAAGGTATTGACTTTGGTGCAAAAACAAGCTGACCTCCTGTATACCATTTCTTTATGAAATATACATGATTAGTTTTGTGTTAAGTTTTTTATTGGTATTTCTACGTGGGATGAATAATATTATTGTAAAAATTTGCGTGTAAGATTTAATTTCCTGCAGTTAACTTTTATATATATATATATATATATATACAAATACATTCACAAGTCAGAGAGAGGAAATATGTGATTTTTAAATTATTGTGTAAAAGCATAATAAAGTTGTTGGAGTACATTATATTTTTTAATTCAAGTGTGGTGACCTTTCTTTTATGCTTCAATTATTGAAGTTCAAAAAATCAAGAATCAAAAAATGAACATGCAGTCAATTTGTTTATATACAAGTTCTAACAAAATGGTGTCATGTAAAAAAAAGCAATAGGATCCAAGGAGAATCTAACACTGCTGACCATTAGTTTTTAAAACTTACAAAGACAGTAACATACTCACATGAATGAAACACACACACACACACACACACACACACACATATATATATATATATATATATATATATAAATCTACACACACAAACATATGTACATATATACATGTATCAAAGAATCAAATAATAAAATCAAATAAACAAGGAGATGGAATGGATGTTATGGTGTCCAACAATTGTGTCCAATTGGAAAAGGAGTATGCTAGATTGTGTACTTATTGTGGAAGGTCTCAAAAACCAGGCTTCATGATATGGGCACAACCAACACTAACAACACACTACCATCCAAGTCTTCAATTGGATTCCATCCATTTCATCACCAAAAAAAAGTACACAATAAGAAGTTTGGCTTGGCTTGGCACAAGGATCTTGATTCAAAGCATTCAACTTGATTTTGTTTGTTGTCTTTTGTGGACTTCAAAGAATGATGGGTTTCTTCACACATGTTTTTTGGTAAAAAACAAAAAATCTCACAAAGTTTGATTTTCTTCCACCACACTGTTGTTCTTCTTCTGTGTGTCTCTTTACACCCACTCTCTACTAAGTTCAACATTTCTACCATGCGTTAATGCCATGTGTGCCATTTTCAATCAATCACAGCAAAGGTATTAATTACTTTCAAAAAGAGAAAAGGAATTTATTCCATTCCGTCAACACTTTATCAACCCCCAAACAAGCAATAAAATCCAGAAAAATTGTATCTTGTCCATTGTTTGAATGTATGTTTCTTTTCACTAGTGTTGAAAAGAGTTTAAAAAGTGGAATTTACATGGCAGGTGGAACCTTCAGGAAGCAAAGTAATTGACTTTCACAAAAGGAAGATTGCAAGTTCTTTGATCACAACCACATCTTGTAAGCTTTTGCAAAAGTAACAACCAACTGTTACTAAGATGGTGATTCTCACTTAATTCATATTATAAAAATAACGAACAGATCACAATTTTTTTATTATTTATTTCTTTATGTCTTTAAGAACGTAAAAATAGATTGAAAATCATAAAATCAATCAGGGCATTGGGTTTGATTACTCCATAGAAAGCTTGCAATCAAAGACAACTTTATTACAAACAAAACTGGACTCTAATCCTTTTCAGAGGCTAAACATACACAAATTTTGGTTTGTGAAAGCTATAATACATAATTATCAATATCAATATTTTTAAATGGTATCAAACTCCAGCCTAAATGTACTTGGAAGAGCAATTTCCAACCCAGATAGATGTTAAATTTGTCAAGCTCTCATAAAGTCTCTCATGGATAGTTATTTATTTATTTGTTTATTTGAAATCAACTGTTGAAGTCTAGTGATCTGTTTATTCGACTGCAAAAGAGACATCAATCCAAGTTTACACAGAATATGTGTATATATATATATATATATATATATATTTATGCGCAAACTCTCAAAAGTCACACACTAACTACCACTCATAAACACTTTCTATACATTCTTTGTTGTCTTCACTTTTGCAGCTATCTGAAATAGGACGTTGATTTTATCTTTGCAATAGAGACAGTCTCTGCCACCTCAACATCATGCCAATATTGATATCAAAGTCCACATAAAATAACCTTGACATGTCTAGAAATGGCGTCTTCTCTGCTGCGTTTGAGTTTACCATCCAATCGCTGAAGCTTCAGTCTGACAAATGACAAGAAAACAAGATCATTCATGTTTTTGAATGACTCTTATAACTTGTTTTCAATTTTATCGTTTTTTTAACATTTAATTTGAGCTACTAGTAAACTCTAGACGCATGATCAATGAAAAGTTAACATGAATTTGCTTATCATTGTTATTTGTGCTTTTTAAGGAAGTTTAGAGGAATCTTGTAGATAGTGGCTTCAACAATCATTTGAAAATAGTAAGAAATTATGTTTAATTCACATTCAACTTGCAGGACTACAAAAAAAACGGATTCTTAAAAAATATTTTTTAAAACAATAGTTTTAAAAAAAATATCGACACATTTAAAAAATATTGACACAAATATTGACATATTTAATATTATTTATGAGAATATTTTCTTTCTCCAGCAAACCTTTTCAAGTGGTGTATTAAGAAAAAAACAGGCCACGCAGTGTAGGCAATGACGTGGAAAAGCCAACTGGGTTGAAGTCAACTATTGCTCACAATCAAACAAACAAACAAACAAATATTTACATAGATACATACAGTATAGTTTAAGAGTAAGGTTCAAGTTTATTTTTTTCTATTAATTACTTTAAAATACTAAAGGAATTTCAAAACATCCAGGTTGCTATACACATGAATAGGTGAAAATACATGATGGATTTGGTACCAACACGCTTGAAATTTTAATATATTCTTTCAATAAAACATTGCTTGGAATTAACTATTACACTTGATTGTACATTGACTTGTAAAAATAGTAGGTGAACAGCATGTTAACACTTAATCAGAATATTTTTATGTAGTGCAGCATATATATATTTGTGGTAGGATTTTTCCATGAAAACTTCAATCAACTTAAAATACTTGATAAGAACGAAATGAACTTAAAAAAAACACATCCCACACATTTCATTAATATTGAAATAATTGAAATATACAATTTTCTGTAGAGCAAAGTTGAAATTCAAACTACCAGTCTATTCAATGCAAATATTTCACCATCTTTTAGTTGATTATACCATTTTAGACTACCACTAATAACTTTGGTGTATCATAGATCATGATTATTACCAAGCACACGTGGACAATCTCTCCCACATTCAGAGTGCCAGATCCGTGTGTTAATTTCGATGCAATTTCCGAGGAAAACCAACAGTTTTCGGGTTTGTGTTTGGAGCGTTCGCGAACCTGACTGAGTGAATGCGGTTGTCGTAGCGTCGAGAACGAAAGCGCACGAATGGGAGCATTTTCATGAATGTTTGGCGGACGTGAAGAAGGATTGGTTTCAGGGCTGAGCATATTCTCGAATTAAGGGGAGTGCATTTCAGTATGTCTAATAGAGTTGGAGCAAATCACGCCGACACACCGACGTTCCGAAACGCTCCAACTCTTTTTCGTTTTCTCTGCGAAGATGTGCTCTTTGCGATGGCTGCTCAAGCATCGCAATCCGAGCAGCTGAGCATCGTCTCACCAAGGACTTGCTCGAAGAGCCATTTGACCCTGTTTTGATACGCAACGGAGGGTAACACGCTGACGAGATCAGCAAATCAACGAGTATAAGAACCAATCAGAAGTGCAATGACGTGAAGAAAGCGGTACACGTAGCATCTCCACAACATTCTGAAGCAAATCCTGCTATTTGTGATTCTTACGATGTCAGGCAATTCCTGCGTTACAATCGAAAAAAAAATTCGATTATGAAAGCAAATGCACCCCGAAACTCCTGATTAACACGTCAACACTGGACTGCTAACAAAGACTCCTGCAGTCATTTGACATGAGCACCTCCAATTTGGGGCAATTCAAGCTTTAATGGCACTCACACAAGACATGCAATGGAAAAGACTCCTCAATACTGTAGCCACATCTGACATCACCACCCCTCGGTATTCATATACAACTCCAGGCAAGGCAGTTGGAATGCAACTGGAACCATTCCATGCATTCATTCAAAGCGGGATTTGCTGTGAAATCACAACACAATCATGCCTGATAGACTAAAAACTTGCGCAGTGTTTATCAGGCATGATGCACAAAAACAAAACAAACAAGATTCCCTTGTTTGCATGCAGGGCTTGCATCACAGATGTCTCATGATAGTCCATGAAATGGTTGGAAGTTGTTTGTTGTTAGTGTGCTGTTTTGTTGTTTTTGTGCGTTCAGTACATGTGCCGTTTTTTTTACTACAGGTAGAATTGTGTTGTGTAAAAGAACAAACGATGAGTTTTGCATGGTAACAAACATTAAAGAGAATCAAATAATAATGATAATCATATGAATGTGTTGTGTTATTGGTTGTACTTACATTTGTTTTTTTCAGCTCGAGTATTAATAAGACAATAAGTATTTTCAAAAGAAGAATGCAATAACAAAAAAAGTCATAGAGTTTAGAAGAGATGTTTCTAAACATTGAGATGAGAGATGTTTCTGTATATATATATATATATATATATATATCGACACAAGTTTGCAAGGACTTCACATATACTTTACATGGATCTAAATTGGAAATGCTTCAGAAGCAAAAGACGAGTTTAAATAAAATGTACATAGAAATATTATCAAAGTCAAAGGTGTTTCCAAATTGCACATTCATTTTTTATCTTTTAATACAAAATCTTATGGTATATTACAATAATTTGAATACATAAACTTATGTGTTACTATATAAAATTATGCATATTTCTGTAAAAATATAAAAATACTTAACATCCTTTTATTTCTATGTAAATTCAATATTCTAAAGAACTTATCTATTAAATATTTATTCATCTATTAAGATAAGATAAGACTATTTCTATTAAATATTTAAGATATATTCATCTATTGAAACAAGACATTTTAAAACTTAATATGTTATTATTTTTATTAATTATTCTATTAGAATATTTTTGTGCATAAAATTATATTAAAAAATAATATCAAATCTATTGCTTATTAAATTAAGATTTTAAAAATATATATTTTTGAATATATAGATAAGTTTTATATTTACTCTTAGATTTAAGATATACAATATAAAATAGTAATTTGAATATCTTAAACTAAAGTGTATTTAGTATATTAAATAGTTTATTCTTTTAATAAATAAAGATAATTAATATTTATCTTTTTTTAATAAAAATTAGTAATAAGATAATGATTTTGATGATTAATAATACTTACTAAGAATTAGTTCATCTATGTTACTTGTTAAATATTATAAATTTTATGATATATATATATATATATATATATATATCTATATATATATATAGATATATATATATATATATATATATATATATATATATACGAATATTTTATTTATTAGTTATAAATAAGTTAAAAAATAAAAATATATATTTAGATTAATAGTTATAAATAGATTAATATAAAATAAATTATTTAAAAAAATATAATCCTATTTGGTGTGGTATATATTGATATATATATATATATATAAGTATAATTTTTAATGTTGTTATTATTAAATAATGAGAATTTATATTTTAAATAAGAATATTTATTTTTTAAAAAATTCTAAATAATAATAAAAAATAAATATTTAACTAATTATAATTTTAATCCAAATAGATATTTTTAGATTTTTAGATTTTTAGATTTACTTTTTCTAAAATTTATAATTTTTTTCTATTATTATTTAAGTTTTGATTTAAAATTAAGATTGATGTAGATATGTTAAAAGTTAGAGCTTATAACCATTTTATAGCTTATATAAATTACTATTTTATATACTATCTTATTAATATAAATTAAAATAAAATTTTAATAAAAAAATAAAATAAAAAATATATTTTAGTTTTATGTAATAATAAATTATTAAAACAATTTACACATAAAATTTTAATTAGAATCAAGAATTTTATTTTGTTTAGAATTGATTACATTGATATCTTAATACTAATCATGCTAATTATTGTTTGTAATTAAGTCATAATATTTCAAAGCCTAACATCTTGTTAATCTAGTTTTTTACTATATATATATATATATATATATATATATTTCTTAAAATTATTTAGTATTATTTCAAAAAAATACATACTAAAAAATTTAATATAATTACCATCAAGTATGAAGATGCCTTAGAATATTATAAAGTTTTAATTTTATGTATTTTTATAATATAATTAAATAGATTATGAGAGTCTTATTTATTTAAATTTAGTTGTAATTGGAGGTATAAATATGTAACTATAATTTATATTATAATTATATCTAAATATAAACCTATATTTTATAATTTTTTGAATTATTATAAATATAATTTTTATTATAAATTTTATATTATAACAATTTTTTTATAAAATATAAGGAAAAAATTGTAATTTTGTTAAAATTTAATATTTAGGACATAATGTTATAGTTTTTATAAAATATTATTTTTATTGTATATTTTTTAATATTTGATTCGATTTAATTTTATTACTTCAAAATTCATTAGAATAAAATATAATTTTTCATAAATATTTCTTTAAAATTTGAAATTCTATGATTAAAAATTCTATAGAAATTTTATATAAATTTGAATTTTTATAAAGATATTTAATGAATCAAATTAAGTTATACTAAAATTATTTTATTAATACCATAAATCAATAATATTAATTGAATATAATTTTGAAAAAAAATCATAAAGACTATTTGGTTAAATAAACATTTGGTTCTAATTTATTAAAATGGTAAAAAAAATATTAATCTTAAATAAAATTTTCATTGTTAATTTGATTATTTGGTTATTAAAAATTTGGTTATTAAAAAAAAATTTAATTTAGTTTTTTTTTTTTTTTTTTTTTTAGTTTTTTTTAGTTTTTTTGTTCTATAAATTTTTTTAATAAAATATATATTTATTATGTGAATCTTTGTAAGATACAACAAGCATCATCAGTAAAATTATTTGATAGGTATATCGTATAGGTCAATAGCCTTCACTATATTTATTTATTAATTTTTATATAATAGAATTATAATCTATATTATTATATTTTAAAAATCATAAAATTTATATTTTTAATTATATTATATGTAAATAGATAGATTTTATCTTAATAAAAAAATAATTTTATTATAGATATTTTATTTAAATTGTCAATAGAGAAGATGTTTGATGGTTATTAATAAAGTCTATATCTTTAGATTTTTAATCTTAATCTAACTTACATTTAATTAATTTTTTTATTATAATAAATTTTATATGTAATAGAATTTTAATTAAAATAAATAATGTTTGAATAGATAAACAAATAAATAAATATATATATAATTTATTATTTAATTTCATATTAGTATTTATATGTGTGTATTTATTATATTTATTGTTACTTTATTTTTATAAATAGATGAAAGTAAAGTATTTAAGAGATTTTTTTAATTTTTAAAGAAATTAGATAGTATTTTATATATGTATTAAGAATTAAAAAATAAATTAATAAAGTCTAAAATTATTTTATAATATTTTAAAAAAATCTTAATTTTTAAAAATTTTGAGATTTATTTTTTTAATTTTTATATTTATGCGTTATGGACTCAAATAGAACAAGGCTCCAAAAGTTCAAAGAATTGAAATAAAAGAGATTCATTTTATAGCATAAGTAAGAAGCTACAACAAGGTATAGGAACAAATCCAAAAGGCCTAAATTGAGCCACAAGGATTGCATTTTCAAGATTGAGGATCCCCTTAGCTTTGATTCTTATATATTCAAGGTGCAAAGAAGTTCATTGAGAAGTTTCATTGATGCTTGGATGTGACGTTGTCGTGGTAGAGAGAATTTGCCTCAAGAAAGCGTTGAACTTTTGGCTACCACTAATTACTCAATCAAGATCCAAGTATAATAAAACCCCCCAATTTTATATAAAAGACTTTTTCATAGGGCTATTACACCCAATACATAAGTCTTATTTCACAAAACCACTCAAAACATAAGAAATACTCTAAAACCCTCATTCTCCCATAAGAAGGAATTTTTTATTAAACTTCAATAATCCATTACTTTTAATCCAACCGTCCAAATCTACTCTAAATTCACATAAAGTATTGATGTATTCTTCACAACTACCATCACAAATTTCAACCATTGATTCATTATCAATCTTTAGATATTGCCAAAATCCTAGCAGTAGCTTCAAACCCTTGTTTACAAACACCCGTGTACTAAATTCTTCATATCTCATAATCTAAAAGTCCAAATGCTATAAAACTTTGATGTGTAGCTTTTTGGCATAATAATACACCTTTTTGGAAAGTTTGAGACAAAAATTCATTCAGAAACTCAAGATATGGCAAACTCCATCAATATCAATAAAACAGCCTACTTACTGCCTTGGAATTCAATCTGCTGTCTTTGACTCCCAATATCTCCTTCTTTAGGACTCCAATTGTAGTAATTCTTCCACATCAAGTATAGAACTTGAAATCATCTCTCTAGCCGCACCTCTTGATCTCCAAAAGCTTTCATACAATTCCTCCAATCCTCAAAAGAGTGACAGTAGATACAATTTGTATACCTTAACTTCAAGCGCCTACTTCTCTCTCATAAAAACTCCAAATCCCTTGATTTTTATACCAAAATTGTAGCCCAAAAAACAAGCTTTCTAATCCTAGTCTTTGATTTTTGAATGCCCTCCTTGAAGTCACCAAAATCCTTGTTCTACTCACTGGCAGCCTCCTCAAAGCCTATTGGGCATGACCATTGACCAATAGGAATGAAGAATTTCATCCCTTGTCTTCATTCATTCATTCTATCTTCATCCTTCCAAACAAGCCTCTTAGTAGTTTAATTGTTCATCTTTAGGCCCCAACCTTCTCTCAAGGCTTCATACTAAATATTTAGGTTCTATATAATTTAAATCCTATAACCAAACTAAGTAAAAATCTTAAATAAAGTTTCTTATACTAACTCCCTTTAATTTACTTTATCAACCATTCTAACACATATCTAAACCTATACACATATTATGTATTTTGAGTGGATTTTATATACTGTAAGCAACTACAGTACGACAACGTAAGCCTAAGATTCTTTTATGACCATCTTAGATTTCCTAAAACCTTCTTAGAACCTATTAGGATATACTATGTTTGTGACATCACCTCCTCTTTTTAGCTTTGAGTTCTACAAAGAGACATAGAATCAAAGTTGATCAAAGACAAAGAAAGTCAAAGATGTATCGCATAATATCTGCTACATATTCAAATTATCTTTTGCAAGTCAAAAGATTCATTGGTTCTTGCAACCAATGATAGTGACCAACTCCTTCTACTATAGATTAAGCTTAAAACTTTCATATCTTTATTGCAAAAATGTCCTTTAAAAATTATTTTGAGGCGTCATTCATGGGCAAGTTCTACTTTGATAATGATTACTATAGAGCGGCTACTGGATACTCTTTGATATCTTTTTGGTTTAGGTGATTCTTCATATTGAAGTCAACAATATGAAATACTCAATTGAGATGGCGTAATTGGCATGGTATTGTCATCTTGACTATTTATGTCCTACTATGCAAGCTAAATCAAGAATATATTATAATCTTAAGATAGAATGAAATTACTTTTAGATTATATATATATATATATATATATATATAGGCTAAATTCTAAATTTTTTAAAACTACTTCTACTTCTTTTACAAAAAATTATAAAGTCTAAATTGTACAACATTTGGATATATTAGATAAAAGTATTACCTAATATATGTTATTTTAGGTCTAAAAGGATGTTGTGAATAAAATTTTTGTATCTTTTATGACACATTGATTAAATTTGAGATTAGCTTCCATGTGTGCTTACTAATGTTGTAACCATGCCAATACATAAAGTACTCCAATTATCCTCACATTAGCCTCAAATCAAATATTTTTTCCACCTCAAATTCTTTATAGCTGTCTACTTTAGTATAAGGTAGTAGAAATTATATTCTTCCTAGTATCTTTGATTTTCTATAAGATTCTAAAAGAGATGTATAAAAAATATAATATATTTTTGTAAATATTGGTAATTCTAATTGATAAGTAATATATTTAATTTATTTTTTAAATAAAAAATGGCCCTAACCTTTGATAATCCAACTTGTCAATTAATTGAATAGTCTTCATATTGCATTAAAGCAATCATACTTTATCGCCAACTTGAAATGGAGGTTGTTCCTTCTTCTTCATATTAGTTATTTTTTTGGAACGTACTTAAGTTTCTTCTTATTGAAGTTTCAAGATAGCATAGATATCAACAATTTGACTTGTAAAGTCATGTATCTCTATATTTTTAGATCTACTAATAAATAATATATCTAATTTTAGATTATAGCTATAATTAGAATAAAATAGAATTTATTGAATAGATATATGAATTATATTGTTATAAGCAAACTTGATTAGAAACAAATAAGATATTAGGGATATATATTTTAAAAGTTTATAAAATCTTTTAGAACATTTTAGAAGTTTTATAGTTGGTAAAAGCCAATTGAGAAGCTTCTTGGTTGGTGAAAGTAGTGTCAGAAGCTTTGTAGTTAGTAGAAGGACCTCAAAAAGCTTCTAAGTTAGTAGAAGTTGTTTGAGAAGCTTCTTAGTTTGATGATAGCTGCTTAAGAAGCTTCTTAGATAGGAATATATATTGAAGTCAAGGTTGCAGACTTCTTCAGTCTTGATAATGTATCTCTTAGAATTCTAGCTCATCTTTCTTGATATTGTTTGTATACTCATCTAGATAATTCAAGTCTTTGTTGATTTTTTTTTAAAAAAAAAAACCTCTTTCAAATTTAAATCTTGTGTTCTATATTTTCATGTCTTTGACAATTCGTTGAGACTACTTTCATCTTCAATATCAAAGTTGGATCCTTTTTGTTAGAAAGTGGATTATTCCTCTTATTAAATGTATATTAGTATTTTAAAGATTGCAGATTATCCTCTTCTAAATTGATATTGTCTTCTTATAATTTCTTTTTTTTTTTTTTTAAAATGGCTAGAAGTTAAGACATTAATATGATTGAATCTTTTGAATACAAATTAGATGCTATCATAAATGCTCTTATTATTTTATCTATTAGGATTGCAAAGATTGAAGGAATTATTACAAAATCTATAATAATACAACATTAGAAGTAACACAATCTAGATTGCACTTACTTCCAACTTCTGTGCTTGAAGATACTCTACTATCTATGTTGTATCAAAAAAATCCATCTATTCACTAACGTAAGGGGCCTTGCATTAGTCTTTTAGAAAAATATAATAATATACATTATTTTATTGTAGTTTGGCTACCATATGAAAATATTTTACATATATATTTAATATATAATTTATTACATAATTACATATTAAATATATATATAAAATATATTATATATTAAATATATATATAAAATATATTATATATTAAATATATATATAAAATATATTACATATTAAATATATATATAAAATATATTATTCATTTAAATTTGGATTTTTGAATATGGTTTTGGTGCAAATTTTGTGTGATTTGGACTTTTTATGAAGGAGATATAGGCACTCAAAGTTAAGGTGTCAAAATTGTATCTATTATCACTCTTTTGAGTATAACTCATACGTATAGAAAGCAATTGAAGATTGGCAATTAGGGTTGGAAAGAACACTTTTTTGGCTATATTTTTTATACATAGCTTGATAAAACTTAAATTAGAATAAAAGAGAAATTGAGAGTTGAATTTAATGCTTGTAATCAAAGGACAATAAGTGACCCTATTTAATTAGTGGTTATATTTTGAACTATATCTTTGGCAATTTGATAAATTTTTGGCTCAAAATTTTTAAGAGTATATATGTATATGTCATAAATTTGGAAAATATGATAATACTCATTGAATAATAACCAAGATCCAAACATTATAATAAATGGCGTACTTTGCATCAATTAATGTATTTGATTTTAGGCAATTAGCATATGACATCAATTAAAATAAAGAAGTCTTGATGAATCAATTTTATTGGAGATTAAGAGATGATATAAAGGATTTGTTATTATCGCTTATGAATCCAAAATTGCTTAATGAAGCCATCAACTAAGCTATGAAATGTGATAATCAACTATTTCAATATCATCAAGATCAATGTTCATCGGTTTAGTAAGACAATAAGCAATCTAATATATTCCCATTACATTAGCAAGTGGTCTAAATTCACATTCAAAAGTAGAAGATATATAACTTAATATAGTATATTTTAGACCTCTTAATCTACAAGAAAAGAAGCATTGGATGGAAGAAGGCCTATATTTGTATTGTAACAAAGATTCTATAAGGCTTGCAATTGTCTGAAAAAATAAAATCAACGCATCACCAAAATTAAAAGTATAATTATTTAGAAAATTAAAGATATTTAGCCATAGTAGAGATCATGCGGCTGGACAATTCAATATTATAAAACTATTCAAGTTCCTCTTTTTTGCTCAACTTGCTTGTTGTTTTACAATTCTTTTGTATTTTGGCTCTCAAAAGCTTCAAACAATCACCTAATTGGATTCAAGGGCTTCCACTTGTTTCTTAGATGAGACATTTGCTAAACTTCATAAAATTCCTCTCATATAGAAATTCAAATTTGTTCATATAGAAATAATAGATGGATGATCTTTATCTTTTGGTAGTATCACGCATGAAATAATACTTATAAAAGTATCTTTTGAAGATCATAGTAATCAAATTATGTTCAATATTATTAGAACTCCTTAAAAGTTTATTATTCTTAGACTTTCTTGGTTGAAAAAGCATAATCTATCTACAGATTGAAGGCTACAAAAAATGATATTTTGAATAAAAATCCCTATAAGAAAACTTTGTAAAAAGTTACAAGTTGATAAATCTGTATTTATTAGAGTAAAGACCTTTATAAGATTGGCCAAAGAATATACATCATTTGTTATTTATTTGATTCTAATTAAAAAAGATATGACATCATCAATAAGTATTCCAAAGCAATATAACAAATTTCAAGATGTTTTTCAAGAAGAAAAATGTTAAAGTATTATCAAAGCACTTACCATACAATTGTACCATAAATCTTCAAGAAGGAATGCAACCATCTTTTGGCCTAATTTACAACCTTTTCCAAAATGAATTATTAGTATTGAAGGATTATATTGATGAAAACCTTATAAAGAACTTCATTAGGTATTCAAAATCTCTAACATATACACTTATATTCTTTGTAAAGAAAAAAGATGGTTCCTTATGTAGGTGCATTGATTATCAAGGATTGAATAAGATAACAATAAAGAATCATTATCCACTACTATTAATCTCAAGACTTTTAAAACAACTTGGCCAAACTAAGATCTATATTAAGATAGATCTTTATGGAGCATATAATTTGGTATACATCAAAGAGGGAGACAAATGGAAGATCGTATTTTGGATAAGGTATAGATGTTTTAAATATAATATCATGCCAATTGAATTAACAAATACACATGCTATCTTTTAGCATGTAATGAATGACATCTTTTCAGAGCATCTAAATAAGTTTGTAGTGATCAATCTTGATAATATCTTGATCTACTTAAAAAATATGGAAGAATAGAAGGAACATGTAAAGTTGGTATTACAAAAGCTATAAGACGTAGATTTGTATGCCAAGCTAGATAAATGTGTATTTCATCAATTAAAGATAGAATTTTTAGGATATGTCATATCTACTAAAGATTTGATGATGGATCCTAAGAAGGTCAAGGTAATTATCTAGTGGACTATTTTAAAGATTGTAACAGATATATAATATTTTCTTGGATTTTTTAATTTCTATTAGATCTTCATTAAAAATTATTCTTAAATTACCGCCTCTCTTACTCAATTAACATGCAAATACAAATTAGAATAGAAGCGTTAAATAAAGAAGGCTTTTTAAGATCTCAAGACGACATTTACCATAGCTCTAATCTTAGTGCATTCAGATTTTATAAAGACATTCTATATGGAGACTAATGCTTTGGATTTTGCACTAAAGGTGATACTTTTATAATTGGATATAGACAATAAATTCTATTATTTTATATTTTTTTCTCAAAATTCTTTTGTTGCTAAAATTAATTATAAAATCCACTATAATAAATTTTTTTGTTATTGAGGATTCTTTTCAAAAATATTGTCATTTTTTTAAAGAAGCAATGCATCTTGTGACTATATATATAGATCACAAGAACTTGAAATACTTTATGTTAGCTTAGATTCTTAATTGCCATTAAGTTTGATGAAATATGTCATTATCTTGATTTAATTTTGTTATCACTTATTAATTTGTAAAGTTATAAAGGTTGTCTAATGCTTTATTAAAGTGATCGTACCTTATACCAAGGATAGGAGAGATAATATTTGATCAACAATTATCAAAGATACAAGATAGCAGGTTAGCAAAGAACTTAGGGGAAGAATTTAGAATCAAAATGACTTCAAGAACAAAAAATTTGATCGACAAGAACAAGAACTAGATTAAGAATAAGAAACTAGATTAATATTAAAAACAAGACAACATTGTGGATTATTCCAAGGCTTGTGTTGGCAAGACTGAGATGCTCCTCAATCTTGCCTCTTATTTATATTATGAGGCCTTATGTCCTATTGAACCTTCTAAGAATATCTTAGAATATTTTAGAAGCTTGAAGAAGATTTTAGAAGACTCTAAAAAGTCTACAGAAGATCTTAGAAGATTGAAGAAGATGCTTAGGATCCTAAGAATATTTTAGAATATTATAAAAGTTTGAGGAAGATTCTAGAAGACTCTAAAAAATCTACCAGAGATCCTAGAAGGTTGAAGAAGATTCTAGAAGATTTTCAAAGACTAAAGAAGATTCTAAAAGATTCTAGAAGATTCTAAAAAGCTATAGAAGATTTTAGAAGTCTACAAAAAGTTCTAATAGTGGCTTAAAGTATGTCTATGACATCACCTTCTCTTCTAGCAACAAGTTTCACGAGAAGCTGAAGCAATTTGATGATTAAATCACATACATAAAAATTCTGGAATTTATCAAAGCAAAGAAGCAACATATTTTGCCTTTTATTCGTTGGTTATCGGTTCAACAGGATCCTTGAGATGGCGTCAATGACCTCCAGATATAATTTGTGTTAGGCCAACATCCCATTCAAGAATTTGCTCTTCGTTGTGACCTTCAAAATATCGTCCAAAAATAATTTCTGGTCTACTTGGAATCACCCTTCCAACTTCGAGAAGTATTACAAAAGCTTAGACATTTGAATCAAGATTTTTATAATGAGGCCATATTTCCAAAGACTCCAAATATGGCCTTATTTGACGTTGGGATACTCCTTCTTCATCTTGTCTATATTCTTCAAACCTAACATATTGTAAAAGTTATAATGATTCCCTAATCGTTTGTATGGCAGAAGAATCTTTTGAATCTTATTCTTGTAATTCTCTTGAAGCATAAAGATTTGATATGATAACTACTTCTAACAAGATCTATTCTATCTTAAGAAAATACAAGTGCAGGTCTTGGCGTGGCTCTCGCCTTTTTATATTGGTCTTTTGTTGTTGATAGGAAGCATCATTTAAAAGCCAAGATATGTTACTGTCGATAAAATCTTCAATGACCATTGAATCTAGATTTTTTAAGATATTGTTGATGGAATTGGCAAACCTTTGTAGGTGCATTCTTAAAAATATTTGTAGATTTCCATATTCTTTCGTTAACTCCATAACACTTCCAATAGATGAAATATTCCAATCGTCCATATTTTATACGTGAATCTAATATTTTATCCACCTCATATTCAATCTCTTGATTGACTTCAATTCGAGCTGGTGGTAGAATAGTTCTTTCAGCAATAATTGATTTATAATAGGTTTTTAAAAGCCAAACATAAAAGATTGGATGAATGTACATATTACTTGGTAGTTCAAGATAAAAACTTACTAGATTTACTTAGTGTAGAATTGTAAAAGGTCCAAGTCTTTGATAGTCTAATTTTTGTGATGGTCGATTTGTTTGTATATTTTGTCAAAGTAATTAGACATGATTTCCTACTTTGAAATTTAGTTGGTTCTTACAAAGAATGTCTACATAGTTTTTATATCGATCTTGGGCTATTTGTAATTGGAATTCCAATTCTTCATGGATGGTTTTTAAATAGGTAGCTTCACTTTTTACAATAGGGCTTTCCACATTTTCAATTTAGAATAGATCTGCTCTAAGGTGGTATTCATAGTTTGAAAAGAATGGAGTTTGTTTTCTTAAAGAATGTTTGGGATTATTATATGCAACCTTAGCCAATGGTAGAAAGTCCGTCCAATCATCTTGTTGGTAATTTATACTACAATAAAAATATTATTCCAAGATCTGATTCACTTGTTCTGTTTGATTGTCAGTTTAAGGATGATAAGCGGAAGAGAGGTTGATCTTGACCTTTAAAAGCTGAAATAGTCCTCTCCAAAAGTTTGATACAAATTGCGGTCGTCAATCTAAAATAATGTCAATTGGAAGGCCATGTATTCGATAAATATTATCAATAAAAAGCTTGGCTATTTCTTCTCCAAAAATAATCTTATTGCACGAGATAAAGTGTGCCATCTTGGTAAAATGGTCTACCACTACAAAAATTGAATCTTTTCCATTCAAAATTGAGAGATCTATAATAAAGTCCATAGATAACGATTGCCATGGGCCTTTAAAAATTGGAAGGGATTGCAGAAGTCCATATGGTTGGTATCTTGGAATCTTTAATCGAACACAAATTTTGCATGATTGGATGAATTGTTTCACCAATTTCCACATTTGAGACCACCAATAGTCTCTTGATATCAATTCCAAGGTCTTATTGAAGCTAAAGTGTCCAGCTATTAGAAGGTCATGTCGAGCTTGAAGAATTTGAAGTCTTGTAGGTCTTGGAAGAACATATAAAAGATTCTTGAAGTATAACAATCCATCTTTCAATTTGAAATTATTATTTTCTTCCACATGTGCATTTTTAAAACATTGTTGGATGTTTTTTTATAAATAGATCTATTTTCATTGCTTTCTGGATTTCCATCTTGAGAGTTATATCTGTATAGGTAGATATCATCAATGTTTTTAACTACAAATTGGACGGCTTCAACATGATTGATTTTTGTTGATCCAATACAATGTCTCTTATTGTTGGTGCAAGATATAATCGTTGAGAAAGGGCATCTAGTTTTCCTTGAAGTTTTCTTAGATGATATGTAATTACAAAATCAAATGAAGATAATGACATGCTCCATCGTACTTGTCGACAATTTAGAACTCGAGCATTCATAAAATATTCCAAGTTTTTGTGGTCGGTATATATCATGATCTTGTGTTGAGCCTCTTCCAACAAATAGCACCATTTTTTAAAAGCATCAATAATTGCCAATAATTCTTTGCCATGGATCTCGTAATTAATTTCTACAGCTAAAATTTTTTGAGAGTGGAATGCTACTGGATGTAGTTGACCATCATCACTAGTTTGAGAGAGTATAGATTCCAATGCAAAATCTGAGGTATTTGTTTTTAGAATGAATGGTTTTGTTGGATCTGCGTGGACAAGTATAGGAGCAGAAGTGAAAGATTCTTTTAGCTTCTTGAATGCTTCTTCAGTCTTATCATGCCAAATAAATTTTTTCTTGCCTGTGAATGACATTAATTGAGCCGCAATCTTGGAATAATCTTTAAAGAAGATTCTGTAGAAATTTATAAATCCCAAAAAATATTGTACATCTCTAATTATTGACGGTTGTTTCCACTTGATAACAATTTGTATCTTCTTTGGATCCATCAAAATTCCATTTTTTGAAGCGATATATCCCAAAAATTTGACCGATGGTTGGTGGAAAGAGCATTTCTTCAATTTGGCATACAATCTATTTTCTCGTAGTTTCTCTAATACCTTCCATATATGATATTCATGCTCTTCTTCATTCTTAGAAAAGATTAAAATATTGTCCAAGTAAATGACTACAAAGTCATCTAAGTATTCTTGTAAGATATCATTCATCATATATTAAAAGACTGCAGGTGCATTTGTAAGTCCAAAAGGTATAACATTGTATTCAAAATGTCCATACCTTGTGCGGAATGTTGTCTTCTATTGATCTCCTTTTTTAATCCTGACTAGGTTGTAGGCGCCTCTCAAATCAATCTTTGTAAAAATCTTTGCTTGTCCTAATTGTTCCAATAATCCTGAGATTAATGATAATACATAATAATTTTTTATAGTTACCTTGTTCAAACCTTGATAGTCAATACACATATGTAAGGAACCATCTTTCTTTTTCACAAATAATATAGGAGCTCCAACAATTGATTTTGAATGTCAAATAAAATTCTTGGCTAGGTTTTTATTAATATATTCTTACAAGGCTATAAGCTCTATTTGTGACAATTTGTAAATTGGACCAAATGGACGTTGAGCTCCATCTTATAATTCAATTGCACAATCATAAGGATGATGTTTGGATAATATGTCTACTTTTTTCTTTTCAAATACGTCTTTCAAGTTGCGATATTAATTAGAAATTTCCTACTTTAGTTGCTCCGTTGGATCTTTCATTGGAATAGCATACAATGCAAATGCACCTTTTTTTTTTGTTGCTTGCATAAATGCTTTAGCTTTAAGGAATAAAGCAATACCTCATTTTTTCTTTTGATGTGTGGATCTTGAAGAAATCTTTTGCGTACTCCAATCAATATCAAGATTATATAATTCAAACCAAGGAAGTCCAATGACAATAGGATTTGTCGAACATCTAATGATGTTGAAAACAAATTGTGATACTTGATCTCCTAGTATTACTTCCAATGGTTGGGTTTCTTCAACAACATCTCCTGATACAAGGTTTTGTCTATCAATGACTTCAATGGGTGCAGGATGGATCTTCTTTACAAGTAATAGATTGTGCCTAGTTGTAAAATTCTTATGCATAAAGCATGCTGAGGCTCTAGTATCTAAAAGGACTTTAGCAGAAATTTCTTGTTTCAAGGTTCTTATATATACAAGAAGTATAAAACAAGATGTTGGATCCAGAGGTAAAAAGAGATATTTTTCTGGTGCTTTAGATTTAAGGGTATGCAACCGTAAGGTCCCTACTATAGCTGGACGTCTTCGTTTTCTGACCTTTTTAATTTGGATATTATACCTCGTGCCTTGAATTCTCTAGACTTATTTGGATAATTTTCTACCTTGTGATTCGATCTTCCACAATATAGGCATAAATTCTCTTGTCGATGTCTAGTCTTTTCCATTGGTGTTAATGGCTTGAATTGAGTCCCATCAATCTGCATAGGTTTAAGATATGTTAATGGCTTTTCCAATGTTCTTGAAGATGTAGCAGTCATACCTTGATAGATATTGTTGAAAATTGATTGTCTTTTTTATTATAGTTCAAATAGGCGATTGTTACAAGTAATAGCTTGAGCTATGAATTCCTCTAAGCTTTCAACTTGTAGCATCATGATCAATAAATTCTTTACATCATCCTTTAGGCCATAACAAAATCGAGTCATAAAAGCCTTATCATTCCAATTAAGATCATAAGTAAGTTGTTGAAATTCTGTGGCATAAATTATAGCTAAGCATTATCATTATTGTAGATTTTGAATCTTCTTCTTTGCCACCCTCTCTCAATCACTATCTCCAAATGCAACAATAAATCTTTCCATAAAAGCTTCTAAATTAAATAGGATTAAAAAATTCTTTTCTAATAGTGGCGCAAATCATGATTAAGTACTTCTTGATAAAAGGGTGTCTACAAAAGCAAGTTGAGTGAATCTATTTGGATAATAAGATGGATATATTTGTAAGTAAAGTCACACTTGTTATACAAACCCTCAAAAGTTGGATCTTATTCCATCAAACTTATCAAGCATATTAGCTTTTGGCTCTTTTATGACAATCCTTGGAACTTCTAGAAAAGTTGTGTGCATAGCTTGTCTATCGCTTGCTTTTCTTAATCAAATAATCTCTTGTTGCAAGTTATGAATCTCTCGCTTAGTTTCTTTAGATATTTATTCTATTCATGATTTTTTTTTGGATTGTGGAAGAATGTCATTTCTTCTCGCACCGTATCCAATAGGGCTCGAAGATCTGCAAGTGTTGCCACTCTATTCTCTGTTTGTGAGGATGCACCTCCATTAATCTAATCAATTTTCATTTTAAAAAAGAAAAAATTGATAAGCCATTAGTATTTTCTATACTAAAAGGAATACTTTTAGACAGTTAGTTTAGACGAGGATAATCCGCAACTTCTAAATTATAATAATATAATTTAAAAAAGGGATAATCCACTTTTTTCAAAGAAAAATCAACTACAACAAGTAAGCATATCAGTCTAGACGGAGGTAGTCCGCACTCCTCTAGAACGCAATAGTACCTTGAAGAGGGATAATCCACTCTCTATCAAGAGATCTAAGCTTTGATATGATTATGTAAGTCAGTCTTGCCAAATTGTCAGGGATGCAAGATAGCAGGTTAGCAAAGAACTAAGGGGAAGAATTCAAAACGAGAATAACTTCAAGAACAAAGAATTAGATGGATAAGAACAAGAACTAGATCTAGAATAAGAAATTGGATTAATATCAAGAATAAGGCAATACTCTGGATTACTCCAAGACTTGTATTGGTAAGACTGAGGTGCTCCTCAATCTTGCCTCTTATTTATATTATGAGGCCTTATGTCTCATTGGACCTTTTAAGAATATCTTAGAATATTCTAGAAGTTTGAGGAAGATTTTGGAAGACTCTAAAAAATCTACAGGAGGTCTTGGAAGATTGAAGGAGATTCTAGAGGATCCTAAGAGTATGTTAGAATATTCTAAAAGTTTGAAGAAGATTTTAGAAGACTCTAAAAAATCTACGGGAGGTCTTTGATGATTGAAGAAGATTCTAGAAGATTTTCAAAGACTAAAGAAGATTTTAGAAGATTTTAAAAGATTCTAAAAGATTCTAAAAAGCTATAGAAGATTTTAAAAGACTACAAAAAATTCTAATAGTGGCTTAAAGTATGTCCATGACAATAATATGCAACTTTGTTGAAGTCGGAGCAATTTCACCTTTGTGCCACTATTACATTGATACTTATTAATTCTAATTTCCTCAATGAGATGCATACTGCAATCATTAATGATGCTTTGGTCCTTTATATCAAGCTTTGCCTCAATAAAAATGCTAACAAGTTTAATTTTGAAGAAGACCTTTCACATTTTGAAGAACATTTTCATATCCCAGAAGGACCAAGATAATTGCATATTTTTCAATCTCGCCATGATTTTCCAACTATAGATTACTTTGGATTTAATAAGACTTTAGAACTTATTTCTTGAGATTTTTAGTGGCTTCAAATATAGAAGGCTATAAAAAACTTTGTGCTTTCTTGTGACATATTCTAAAGGTCAAAAAATCCTTGACATTGTCCTTATGGACTTTTATAATCCTTGCCTATTCAAAGACAGTCATAATCTTTTATCTCAATGGATTTTATCACGAATCTTCTACCATGCAATTCATTGGATAATATCTTTGTAGTGGTTGATTGATTTATAAAAATAGCTCATTTTATTCTTTATAAAAAGACTTCTTCTAGTAAAGAAATGTCAAGGTTCTTTCTTGACAATATATATTAATATCATGGACTATCAGATGATATCATATTTGATTTAGGATCCTAATTTTTGTCTAAATTTTGAAGATGCCTTTTTAAAATATTGAAGATGAATATTAAATTTTTTTGACTTTCCATCTTGAAATTGACGACCAAATAAAATAAATTAATTAAGTTTTTGAGTAATATTTATAATGTAGCATTAACTATCAATAAGACAATTGGATCTCATATCTATTATTAATAAAGTTTGTATGTAATAATATTGTTCATGCCTCAACTCAAAAAATATTATTTTATTTCAACTATAGATACCACCCGAAGCTTGATCTATAGAATATGCTAAAAAATAACAATCCAATAGTTGAAGGATTTGCAAAGCATCTATCATAACACCAAAAAACCTTGAAGCTTCAATTATAAGTAGCTCAAGATGCTTAGAAGACATCTACAAATAAATTTAAAAATCAACTACCTATTTTTCATGTTAGAGATAAAATATGATTTTTTAAACAAAATATCAAGATCATATCAAGGATACAAGAATATAGAACAAGAAACTTGAACTAGGACAAGGTTTCCAAAAGAAATCAACAAGAACTTGAATTAATCAGATGAATACACAAACAACATCAAGAAAGGTGAGCTAGAACTTTAAGAGATGTGTTGTTGAGATTGAAGAACTCTTTAGCCTTGATCCCTATGTATATATTCTTATCTAAGGCGCTTCTTGAACAACTTCCATCAAACTTAGAAGCTTCTACTAATTGAGAAGCTTCTTGAACTCTTTCCACTAACTAAAAAACTTTTCAACTGGCTTTCATCAACTACGAAGTTTCTAAAATATTCTAGAATAGTTTTGTAAACCTCCAAAGTATATATTCCTAATATCACTCTTTTTTCTAGCAATAAGATCTAAGAGGAGCTTGGTCTTATTATATATGTAAGAAATCAAGAATATATTATAATAATAAAGCTATGTATTCTATTTTCTATTCTTGGGCAATGGATTCTATTAGTCCTTGAAGAAATTACCTATAGCCTTGAGCTAGTACATCCATTGTTGAAATATTCCATCTAAGGATCTGATCTTCATTGCGGCCTTCAAAACATCCTCCAAACAAGATCTTAGGACTAAAAGGATTTATCTTTCCAAGCTCAAGCAATATCACTAACACAATATCATTAAAGCCTTAATTTAACTTTTTTTTTCTTATGAATATTTCTTGAATCCAATCTTTATTGAGAAATTATCATCAAATACGTTTGGATTTGTGGACATAGGGCCAATGAAATTCCTATATCTTTTGAGATACATTGGCAAGATTTTTAGCCGGTTCTCATGTGCACTCATTAATGTTATAGCTCTGTTAGTAAATAAGATATTCCAATTTGTCCCAGCTTTGTCATAAATCAAGTACTTTTTCAACCTTATATTCTTTATGGTCTTTGATTTCAATATTAGACAGTGATTGTTGTATTCTTCCCAAAATATGCAACTTTCTATAAGGTTCTAAAAGAGACACATGTAAAACTAGATGTACCTTCATAGTAGATGGTAATTTCAAGCAATATGCCATTGGATTGATTTGCTTTTGGATAAAAAATGGTCCCTACCTTCAATAGTCCAACTTATTGCATAACTGCTTGGTCTTGATGTTTTGTCGAAGAAGCCATATCTTATCTCTTTTTTTAAAAATAGATGGTTGATTCTTAAATTTATTTATAAATACCTTGTAAGCATCTTGAGCTCCTTGTAATTAAAGCTTCAAGGTTGTTTGGTATTGTGATAGATGCTTTGCAAATCTTTTAATCACTAGATTGTTTTTCTTTGGCGTATTCCATAAATTAAGCTTTGAATGATATCTATAGTTGGAATAAAATAACATTTGTTGAATTGAGGCATGAATATTATTATTATATATAAATTCTATTAATAATATATATGAGATTCAATTGTCTTGTCGATAGTTAATGCTGCATCGTAAATACTATTTCAAAACTTAGTTGACTCGTTCTATTTGGCCTTTAGTTTGAAGATGGAGAGCCAAAGAAAATTTAATATCCACCTTTAATATTTCAAAAAGATATTTTTTGAACTTAAATATAAACTGAGGCCCTTGATTAGATACAGTATCATCTAGTAGGCCATGATAGCAATATATTTTGTCAAAAAAAAGCCTTGTTGTTTCTTCACTAGACACAATCTTTTTATAAAGAATAAAATGAGCTATTTTTATAAGTCAATCAATCACTACAAAGATATTATCCAATGAATTAAATGGCGATAGATTTTTGATAAAATCTATCAAGATAGAAGACCATAACTATCTTGGAATAGGCAAGGATTGTAGGAGTCTATAAGAGCAATGTTGAGGGTTTTTAGACCTTGAACAAATGTCATAAGAGAGCACAAAGTCCTTCATTGCTTTCTACATATGAAACCACCAAAAATCTTGAGAAATAAGTTCCAAGGTCTTATTAAATCTAAAGTGATGTGTAATTGGAAAGTCATGGCAAGATTGGAGAATACGCAGTTGTATTGGTTCTTTTGAAATATACAAATATTCTTCAAAGTATAAAAGGTCTTTCTTAAGTTTGAACTTATCAACATTTTTTTTCAAGTGACACTTGACATCAAGGGCCAAAGTATCATTAATGGTTACAACACGCACCTCATAGAGGAAACTAGAATCAATAGGCATTGATGTAATAGTGGTGCAAAGATAAAATTTCTTTGTTTTCAATAAAATTGTATATTGTTGATTAAACATTGCTTCTCCTACCCTTGGTATAAGATATGATCTCCTTAATAGAGCATTAGACAATCTTTCTTGCCTCCTAGGTTGATAAGTAATAACAAAGTTAAATCAAGATAACAACATATTCCATCGAGCTTGGCAGCAATTAAGAACTTGAGCTGATATAAAATATTGTAAGCTCTTATGATCTATATATAAAGTCACAAAATGTATTGCTCCTTCAAAAAAATGATGCCATTCTTGAAAGGAATCCACAATAGCAAGAAATTTTTTATTGTGGATTTCATAGTTAATTTTGATAGCAGAGAATTTTTGAGAATAAAATACAAGAAGATGGAGTTTATTGCCTATATCCATTTATAAAAGTACGGCCCCTAGTGCAAAATCTGAAGCATCAATTTTCATATAGAATGTCTTTGTAAAATCTAGATGCACCAATATTGGGGCTGTAGTAAATGCCATCTTGAGGTCTTGAAATGCCTTTTCTATTTAAAGCACCTATTCTAACTTGTCCTTATATGTCAATCAAATAAAAGAGGTAGCAACTTGAAAGTAATTTTTAATGAAGATCCGATAGAAGTTAGTAAATTTAAGAAAATATTGTACATCTCTCACAGTTTTTAGAATAGCCCATTATACAACTACCTCTATCCTCTTAGAATCCATTGTCAAACTTTTAATAGATACGATGTATTCCAAAAATTCCATCTTAGATTGGTGAAATATACATTTCTCTGGTTTGGCATACAAACTTATATCTTACAGCTTTTGTAATACCAACTTGACATGCCTCTTGTGCTCCTCTAGATTTTTTTGAATAGATCAAGATATCATTAAAAAGATCACGACAAACTTATCTAAGTACTCTTGAAAGATGTCATTCATTAAATATTGAAAGATAGCGAATACATTTGTTAGTCCAAATGGTATGACATTATATTCAAAATGTCCATATCTTATCTAAAATGTGGTCTTCTATTCATCTCCTTTCTTAATCCATACTAAGTTATATGGTCTATAAAAATCTATCTTAGTATAGATCTTGGCTTGGCCAAGGTTTTCTAAAAGTCCTAAGATTAATGGTAGTGGATAACAATTCTTCACTATTATCTTATTCAATCCACAATAATCAATGCACATACACAAGAAACCATACTTCTTGTTCACAAAAAATATAGGTGCATCTATTGGAGACTTTGAATGTCTTTTGAAATTCTTTGCAAGATTTTTATTAATATAATCCTTTAATATCAAAAGTTCATTTTGAGAAAGATTATAGATTGGACCAAAAGGTGGTTGCGTTCTTACCTAAAATCTATAATACAATTGTATAGTTGGTGTTCCAACAATATATCAATTTTTTTCTTTTGAAAAACATCTCGAAATTTGCTATACTGCTTTAGAATATATGTCGATGAAATCGTATCTTCTTTAATTGGAGTTGCATAAATAATAAATGGTGTACCTTCTTTGGCTGATCTTATAAAAGCCCTTGCTCCAATAAATGAAGGTTTACCAATTCATGGCTTTTTATGAATTTTTTTTGTAGGGATCAGAAATGTTATCCTTTGCAACCTCCAATCTATAGATGGATTATGCTTTTTCAACCAAGACAGCCTAAGAATAACATGATTTAAAAGGGTCCTAATAATATTGAATACAATCTGGCTTCTATGATCTTCTTTAGGCATGATTTTATGAATGACACTTCCAGAGGATAAAGATTGTCTATCTATTATCTTTATATGAATAGGTTTGGGTTTCTATACTAGAAGAATTTTATGAAGCTTAGTGAATGCTTCATCTATGAAACAAGCAGATATCCTTGAATCTAATAAAGTACTTGTCTAAAGCTTCTAAAGGCCAAAATACAAAGAGATTGTATAACAATGAGTAGGTTGAGTAGAAAGAAAGGAACCTAAATAATTTTATAATATTGGATTGTCCAGCCGCACAATCCCTACTGTGACTAAACATTGTCGTTTTCCTGAACAACTGCATTCTTGGTTTTGGAAATCTATTGATTTTATTTTTTTGGACAATTGCTAATCTTGTAGTCTTCTTTTCCATAATATAGATATAAATCTTCTTCCATTTAAAGCTTTTTTTTTGTAGACTAAGAGGTTTAAATTGTATAGCATCAAGTTGTATATCTTTTACTTTTGAATGTGAATTTAAATTGCTTCCTGATGTAATAGGGATATGTCAAATTTTATGTTGTTATATTGAAGCCCATGAATATTGATCTTGTTGACATTGAAATAATTGATTATCACATTTTACAACTTAGCTAATGACTTCATTGAGCGATTGTGGATCTAAAAATAATAATAACAAATCTTTTATATCATCTCTTGATTTCCAATAAAATTGGTTCATTAGAGCTTCTTTGTCCCAATTGATGTCATATGCTAATTGCCTAAAATCGGATGCATAGATAGATGCAAAGCATGCTCTTTGATGTAATATTCAGATCTTAGCTGTTGCTCAATAAGCCTTGTCATGTTCTCCAAATGTTTCTATAAAAACTTCAAAGTTGTTCAAAATTGGTGATCTTTTTTCAAACAAGAGACCAAACCATGATAATGCTTGTTTCGTAAGCAAAGTACCAACCAATCTAACCCGTGATTCTTTTATTAAATAAGTATAAAATTGTAGGACCATTATTAATCGAATTTGGTTGACAAATCCTTGAAACTTTGAACGCATACCATCATACTTCTTTGAAAGATTAACTCGAGGTTCTTTATATTTTTGAACAAGTGGATTTTCTTAGCATAACATAGGTAGTACTACATCCTCAAGTATAGAAGTTGGAAGTGGATGCAGTCTAGATTGTGGCACTCCGGATGTTGTGTCATTACAAAGTTTTGCTCTAATTCCTTCAATCTCCACAGTCTTAACAAATAAAGTAGTAAGAATATTTATAATGGTGTCTAACTTGGACTCAAAAAATTTAGTCATACTAAGGTCTTGACTTCCAACCATTCTAAGAAAAAAAAAAAAAAAAAAAAAAAAAAAAAATCTATAAGAAGATAATATTAGTTTAGAGGAGGATAATCTTCAACCTCTAAAACGCTTTAAGACCTTCAAGGAGAGAGATGATCCACTCTCTCATAAGAGGGATACAAATCTAATATTCTGCTAAAAAAAATATCAATTTAGAAGAGGATAATTCACAACCTCTAAAGTGCTTGATATACCTTCAAGTAGAGGAATAATTGACTTCCTAATAAGAAGGATCCAACTTTGATATTGAAGATAAAGGCAATTTTAACAAATTATTAAAGATACAAGAATATAGAATAAAAAATTTGAATTGGGACAAGGTTTATTCTAAAAAAGATATTAGGTCAAAAAAGTGCTTGATTTATTCCAAATTATTCTAAATTAGAATATTTTATTCATTGGTGCGGCTATGATATCAATGAACATATATAAAAATTGATTGAAAATCTTGCCAATGTACTTCAAAAGATACAAGAATTGCATCAATTCTATCATCACAAACCTATACATGTTTGATAATAACTTCTTCATAAAGATTGGATTCAAAGAACACCTATAAGAAAGAAAAAATCAAATTAAAATCTTTATTAATATATAGTCATCTATTTTAAGATAGAATAGAATTATAGAAGCAAGTCAATTACCATGTCAAATCTTCAAGTATTGAAAGATTTAGTAGAAAAAAATTCAGAAGATTTATTTATTATGCAAGTTTTGAACAAATAAGTGCAATTTTCACAACCTTCAATTTAGCAAAGTGAGGATGATACATTTCAGCGCCAAGTATGACCACAATTGGAGCTATTAGGAACAACATCCAACCTATAAGTCTCGACTCTAATGCTTAAGTTTTAGTGATATTACTTGAGTTTAGAAAAGTAAATCCTTCTAAACGTAAGATCTTGTTTGGAGGATATTTTAAAGGCCACAATAAAGATCAAATCCCTGGATGGGATGTTTTAACAATGGAGGTACTAGCTCAAGGCCATAAGAAATTTCTTTGAGGACCAATAGAACCTATTGCCTAAGAACAAAAAACAAAATACATAGCTTCATTGGTACAATATATTTTTGACTTCTTACAAATGTAAGAAGATTTCTGAAGATATGAACTCTTCTTAAAATTTATTGCTAGAGAAGGAGGTGATGTTAGGGACATATACTTTAGAAGTTCACAAAACCTTCTAAAATATTTTAGAGGTTTCCTAGTTAATGAAAGTTGGTTGAGAAGCTTTCTAGTTGGTAAAAGTAGCTATAGTTAGTGGAAGGAGCTTGAAAAGCTTCCAAGTTGATAGAAAGAGTTCAAGAAGCTTCCAAGTTGATAGAAGTTGTTTAAGAAGCTTCTTAATTTGATGGAAGCCACTCAAAAAGCTTCCCAAATAAGAATATATATTAGAGCTAAGGTTGAAGAGTTCTTCAATTTTGACAATATTTTTTTTAGAATTCTAACTCACATTTTTTTATATTATTTGTGTATTCATCGAGATAATTCAAGTCTTTGTTGGTTTTTTTTTAAAACTTCCTTCTAGTTTAAATCTTTGTTGGTTTTTTCTTGAAACCTCCTTCTGGTTTAAGTCTTGTATTCTATATTTTCATATTTTTCACATAAAATGTCCAATCATCTTCTTAATAATTGATGATATATCTTAAATACTACTCCAAGATTTAGTTGACTCACTTTATTTGATCATTGGTTTGAGGATGAAATGCTTAAAAAAACTTAATGTATACTTGAAAATTCTCAAAAAGTGACTTCCAAAACTTTGATACAAATTATAGTCCTTGATATGATATAATATCATTTGATAATCTATAATATCAATAATCCTTGAGGTCGTTGTAATCTATGTACACAATCACTAGATGTAATGTGCTTTCAAGCAAATGCTATTATTCTTAAAAAGAATCTACAATAGCAAAAAGTTTGTTATTGTAAATCTCATAATTAATCTTTGCAGCTAAGAATTTTCTTAGAAAAGAATGCAATTGAATGCAATTGAATGCAATCTCTTTTTTTTTTTCTAGATTAGCATAAGACTACTCTCAATACAAAGTCTAAAGAATTATTTTTTATAAAAATTGGCTTAAAAAAATTTAAATAAATCAAAGAAAGGGTTGTAGTGAATGGTATCTCGAAGTATTTAAAGGCTTTTTCACCTTTTGATCTCCATTCAAGCTTATCCTTGCATATCAATCATATAAGTAAAGCGACTATCTGAGAGTAATTATTGATAAAGATCTTATAGAAATTTATAAATTTAAAGAAGTATTAAACATCACATATTAATTTTGGAGCTATTTAATTGCTAATAGTCTTAATCTTCTTTGGATCTATTATTAAGCCTTCATTTGAAATGATATAGCCAAAAAATTCTACTTGGAACTTATAAAATACACATTTTTTTAATTTGGCATATAGTTCAATATTTTATAATATTTTAAAGATAAAATAGATATATTATTTATGATATTTTGGAGTCTTAGATTAAATCAAAATGTCATCCAAATAGCACGTAACAAAGTCATCAAGAATTCATAATATTATATTTAAAGTGTCTATATCTTATACAAAAAAAGATCTTTTATTTATTGTCTTCTTTAATGAATACTAGATTATAAGCTATGCATAAATCTATTTTGGTATAAATCTTAGCTTGATTTAATTAATCAAGGAATCCAAATATTAATGATAAAAGATAACAATTTTTTATCATTACTTTATTGAAGCCACAATAGTCAATGCATATTTATATAGATCATTTTTTTTTTTTTTTTTTTTTATTTTTTTAAACAAAGAATATAAGTGCACCAATAGGAGATTTTGAATGTCAAATAAAATTCTTTGCTAAATTCTTATCAATATACTCTTTCAATATTATAAGTTTATTTTGTAATAAATTATACATTAGACCAAAAGATAATTGTGTGCCATTTTGATGATCAATAGTAAAGTTGTATAGATGATATTCTCATAAGGTATCTATATTCTTGTTTTTCAATACATCTTGTAGAATAGGTAGAAATTTTAGGATTTACAGTACATAGTTTGTAGGATTAAGAATAGGCAAGAAGCCGATGAATGGCCAATTTAGAAGGCAGAATGGATGAGGAAGTTAGAAAAAGTAGTTATCATTGGTTGTGTAGCAGTTAACATAGATGGGATAAGTATAAATTGATTCGGAATGTAGGAGTTGGGGCCAAACTGTGATAGTCCTGAGCCAAGATAAGCTTGGTGCTACATCTTTCTTTTCTTTTGTTAGGCTGTAGTGGAGGATCTGGATTCTATTCCGAAGGATTATACCATGTCAATTATGAAGTACAGTAATAAAATACAAAATTTTATATATGTGGATGAGTAAGAAATTATAATTATTTGATGCGTGAGTACTTTGTGGAGAATTGGAGGTTGAAGTCCAGATATGTCAATGAAGTTTGATTGTGGATGAGATTGCCATGCCATATTGACTGTGAGAGTTGAGCGATGGAGAATATTGGAGAAATAATCTGTTTCAAGAGACGTTCTAGGTAAAGAATTATTTCCAGTGATTAGAGAGAGAAGCGAGTGTATACAGTCTATAGAAATGGTGCAACATTGCCGATTGTTGTTATGAGTTTGGAAGAAGACAAAAGATTACAATAGGAGAATTCATGGAGGATTGTGTCACAAAGTTTATCTTTAGTTGCGAAATAGCAGAACCAATCGAGGCGATTTGTCGAGAGAATGCCAAGAAAGCTGGGCTTCTGGCTGCCACTAATTACTCAAGCAAGATTCAAGTATAATAAAAACCCCCAATTTTATATAAAAGAGATCTCCATAGGGCTATTACACCCAATACACAAGCCTAATTTCCTCAAACCACTCAAAACATAACAAAATACTCTAAACCCTCATTCTCCCGTAGGAAGGGAATTTTTCCCGAACTTCAATAACCCATAACTTTTAATCCAACCGTCCAAAACTACTCCAAATTTACATGAAGTACTGATATATTCTTCACAACTACCACCACAAATTTCAACCGTCGATTCATTATCGATCTTTAGATATCGCCAAAACCCTAGCAGTAGCTTTAAACCCTTGTTTACAAACACCCGTGTACTAAATTCTTCATATCTCACAATCTAAAAGTCCAAATGCTATGAAACTTTGATGTATAGCTTCTTAGCACAATAATACACCTTCTTGGAAATTTTTAGACAAAAATTCGTCCAAAAACTTAAGATATGGCAAACCCCATCACCATCAACAAAACGGTCTACTTACTGCCTTGGAATTGGATGCGCTGTCTTCAACTCTTCATATCTCCTTCGTCTAAACTCAAAACTTAAGAATTCCTTCGTAACAGACGTAGATCTTGAAATCGCCTTTCCAACCGCACCGTCCGATCTCCAAAAGCCTCCGTACAACTCCGCGAAATCCCAAAAGAGTGACAGTATGTATAAAATCCACTCTCTAACTTTGAACAAGTATATCTTCTTCACCCTAACTCCAAATCGCCTAAAATTTCCTCTCAAACTATACCCAAAATCCTAAAATTTACAACCCTCCTCTGAAATTGCAAATCCCCCTTATGAAGTCGCCGAAACCCTTGTTAAGGTCGCGGGCAGCCTCCTCAAAGCCCATTGGGCATGGTATTCGACCAATAGGGATGAAGTTCCCTATTCCTTGCCTTCATCCGACCATGGCTTGATTTCATCCCTCCCAATTAGCCTCTTACTAGCTTGAATTTTCATCCTTAAGTCCCAACCTTCTCTCAAGGCTTCATACTAAACATTTAGATCTTATAATTTTTAAATACCATAACTAAAATAAGTAAAATAAAATAAAATAAAGTTTCTTCTATCAACCATTTTTAATTTAACTTACTAACCATTCTAACACACATCTAGATTCATAAACATATAATATATTTTAACTAATTTTTACATACTGTAAGTAATTACAGTACGACATCCACCCCCTCTAAACCTGCACATCCTCTGGTATGTGCCACTTTTCACGTCCCTTTTTACGTCATATATATTGCTCTTAATCACTTACAAGTTCATCAACCTCCTGCTCTTGGCCCAAGTATTGAGGTAGAAATTCTTCAAGATTTTCTACTTCAAATCGTCCATCTCTTCTCTTGAAAGCTTTCACCCTCTTTCCAGCTACTGGAATTCTGATAACAGCTCCATCTAGCTCCCGTAAGGAATACGTAGCATTATCATTAACTTTAAATACTACATATGGCCCAAACCATTTCTTTGCAAATTTCTTCACAGTGCTATGTTGATGCTCTAAGCTGCTATCATAGATAAGAACCCAATCTCCAACTTGAATAGGCTTAGGTCTTAGCCTGTGACTCCTATCAAACCTCTCCTTGTTTCCCAGTCTTGCTGCCTTTAACCTTTCAGTTGCAATCTGCAAGTCCTCAGGTAACCTTCTCAATTGTTGGATGCGAAGTTCTAATAATCTTTCTCTATTGATGCCATCTTCCCAAGACAAAAACATCCACGTAGGGTGGATTTCCTCAATTGGCATCATAGGCTTTTGTCCTAACATCAACTCCGTGGGCATATAACCAGTGACAGTACTATGAGTAGTCCTATCAGCCCACAAAGCAAATGGAAGCAATTTAGGCCATTGAATTGGCCTACCCTTGCATGCCTGGACCAATGCTTGAATGATGGGAGGATGACCCCTCTCACTTTTACCATTTGCCTCAGGATTATAAGAAGTAGTCAATTTGAGTTGAACTCCATACCTATTAAAGAATTCCCGTGCTTCAACAGCATCCAACTCTCCTCTATCAGCTCTCATCCTTCCAATGCTTCCATATCTACTGAAGATGTCTTCGAGTATAAATCTGCATACTGCTTCAGTGGTCTTGGCCCTCAATGCCCTTCCTTCAACATAATTTGATAGCTCTTCTCTTGCCAATACCAAATATTTCATGCTCCAAAGTCCTAATGGCATAGCTACCAAATCAATTACCCATTGAAAATGTATAGCAGGTGGATAAGTAGGATGTAATCCATCTCTATGTCTGACCTTAGATTGTAGCTGACACTCTGTACATGAACTTACAAAATCTTCAACATCCTTGTACAAGCCCTTCCACCAATATCTTTCCTTGATCTTTGTATAAGTGGACCAAACTCCTCTATGTCCTGCCCAAAGTGTGTCATGAAATTCTTTCAAAATTTTATTCTTGGTCACAAAATTTCCTACCACCCTCAATGGGATTTTGTCACCTCTTTTTGGCCTTTTCCAAAGATATCCATCCTTAAGCAAATAAGCATATGATTGGTGCCTGATATCTTTGAAGGTCTTATCCATCCAATCTTCTTGCCTCTTCATTGTGCTCAAATAGATTCCAATATTTTTCAGTTGGCCTTCATATAGATCTTCATAGAAGATTTGAACATCATCTCCAAAATCCATTCTATTAGTAACAAACGAATATCCATAGCTCCTCTCTTCTTGATATTCATCTTCTTCCTGTGCCATCATTCCCTCCTCAAAGGTATATCTAGCTCTAGATAGCATGTCTGCCACCGAGTTCTTTTTACCAGTGATATGTATCAATATTGGATTCAATGTTTTAATGTAGGCTATCCATCTCAACATAGCAATATCTGGAGTAGTGCAGTTGATTACCATTCCAAGTAAAGGCAAACAATCTGTCTCCAAAATCACACTAGCTCCAATCAAATAATTCCTCTCTGCCTTTAGAGCAGTGAATGCTCCCCAAAGTTCCTTTTAACTTGTGGATAAGCCCTTTGTCTTTCTGTAAGAATCCTGGCTCCAAACCTTATAGCAAATCTCCTTCCTTCTCCATCATCTTGTCCAATAGCCCATCCAATTGCTGTAGGACTTGTATCCACTGTTACAACCACTGGTCTCCCACATTGATAATCTACTTGTCTAAGGATAGGTGGTGAACTCAAAATCCTTTTCAAATTTTTCATGGCTATCTTTTGTTCATCTTCCCATACAAACCTTCTTCCCTTCCTCAATAATTTGTATAGTGGCTCTGAGATATGTGCAAAGTGAGGCACCCAAATGTGATAGAACACACATGCACCCAGAAATCTTCTAACTTCTGTAACACTTCCACATGCCTTCATTCTAGATATAGCATCAACTTTTTCAGGATTTGGTTTTCTACCATACCTGCCACACATGTGTCCTACCACCAAAATCTCACCAACTCCAAAACTTGATTTCTCCACAGATAATGTCAGATTAACTGACTCAAGTTTCTCCAATATCCGAGCCACATCTTCAATGTGCCGCTTGACAAACTGCCTGCAATCTTTAGTATCCATAGTCTCATCCTTGTCTTCCTCTTTGCTTCCTTTTATAGGTATGTCATCCAAAAATGGGATGGTCTTCTCAGGTACAAACTCATTTAATATTTGGTTCATAGCGTTTTGCATATGAGCCACAGAATTAGTTGCACCTTGAGGTAAGGTGCGCATCCTCATTAATCCCAAAGGAGTTTTCATGGTAGTCAAGTCTCTACTTTCCTCAGCCAACTGAAACTGATCATACCCAGAATACAAGTCTCCGATAGAATAGATGGCATGGCCTGCAAATTGTTCAGCTACTTCATCCACCACAGGACCTGACCCCATATTTCGAATAGTCACCCTATTTGCTGGTTGCATATCTTGAATGAACCTCAATGCCCCTGACTTCTTAGGTACTGTGAACCATCTGTTAGAATAAGGAGCAATTGAAGGTTCAAGGATACCCATTCCCACCTTCTGTTTTAATAATTCTATTAACTTGGGAAGTAAAGCTCTAGGTACAGGTATAGGCTTCAAATCCCATGGAACATGTGGTATGGTGAAAATTACCATAGGTGTTACAACACTAGGATCTACACACCTAATCTCATCAGGAGTTAAAGCAAATGCCTTACCATGTCTAATAAGCATTTCTTGAAACGCCATCCTTTCTGGCAATGTCAAGAAATCACCCCCTCCAATCTTCAGCTTAGCCAATGACTCCTCCGTAAACTGATGTCCAATTTTGCATTTCTCTCTCAACCGTGGTTCCATGATTGCTTGCTTGATGTGCTCCATAGTATCAAATGGTAATTGAGTGGCTACTAGTTTCATTTTTTTGGCTACAGTCTTATACTTGATTTGCACAATGGCCTCAGGTTTCAATCCATAGCTTGTAGCAATTCTAGCACATGTTATAATTTCCTCCAACTCCTTATAAGTCTTCCATGATTGTACCTCCACTATAACATCTTCATCCATCTTTGTAGCTAAGTTCTCCATAACTTGTATCAATCCATCTTCAAACCCAGCTTCTTCCAATACTCCAACTATAGATTCATCACTCGAAACTAAACCCACTCTTTTTAAGTTTTTCTCTTGCTTCTTTACTCTTCTCTTATTTACAGAATCTAAATCTTCAACCCTTTGCATACTCACAAATCCATTACCACTCAAATTCAAAAATCCAAAACTCAAATTGTCTACATTGGGATTGGCAGATGATCCATTTGCACCCATGTATTCCCATCCTACAAGGGTGCTCTCTAGAAATCCACAAATTTAATTTCCGGATCTAGAGGCATGTCCCTCAATTGCGCTCTATGCCTTTCATGAATAGGTTTCACTGTGATAAATTGCACAACCTTTTTCCCATCACAGCTACGAATCCTGGCATAATGTGAGCCATCATCCAAGACTCTAGTTTCCATTCTAGCAGCTGTAATATAAGGTTGACCAAGTATTACCGTATATGTAGCAGAATTTTGCACGAAGAAATTCTGTTCCACTTCCACATCTCCAATCCTAGTCTTCACAGCTGGACAAGCTCCGTATAAATCACCTTGCTGGTTATTTGCAACTCTAATCACCCAGCCATGGTTGATATCGATTGGCCACTTACTCTTTTCATACTCCCGCCTGGACATGATGTTGATTTCTGATCCATGATCAACTAAAGCTAAAACTGTGTCCTTACAGTTTCCCAACCTCACATAAGTCTCTGTCGTAGCTCTAGCCCAATAAGGAACTGAGTAGATATTATTCCCCAACTCGTCACCATCTTCTTTTGAGAAGCTAATAACACGTGCTTCCTGTATAATCTTCTTTTCTTTGCCAGATTCCATAAGTATGTCATTTGTTTGATGCCCTTCTATATCCTTTACATGATTGATCTGAAGTCTATTCTCCATATCACCCTTGCTTCCAAACTCTCATAATACAGTGTGTACAAAAACCTGCCCTATCTCCTCTTCCTCATCCTTGATCACATGAGTATCCAATGCTTCTACCATGCTAGCTTCAGCTGTCATTTGCCTCTTTCTTTTTATCACATCAATGATTAACTCATGGAAATCTCTCTTGGCTATACCAAAAGCTTTTCTTAGAGTGAATTCAATCTTAGCATCCAAAATCTTTTCCTCCAAGATATTCTTCATATTTGTGGATGTTTCAATATCAAATTGAAGCTTGTAGGCAAGATTTTTACCTTTGGTTTTATATGTGCCATCCTTCTCTTACTCTTTCTCCTTCTCCCACCACTCTTTTGGTAGTGGTAAATCACCAGGACGAGTAGAAGGAGACACCTTCTCCGATTTTTGCTCTGGAAAAGTTTCTTTGTTTCGTAGAGATTTCTTCTTGATTGTAGGTTCCCCAACATCCTCCTCTTGAACAGTTTTACCTCTCTTCTCTTCAACCACAACATCATGCACACCATCACTCTATTGGTTTCCACCTAAAAATGCTTTGATGCTAATAGCGTCAACTGGATTATTCCATCCAGTCATCTCCCTAATAGCTTCAGCTCTCCTGATCATGGCCTCTGTAGCTGGTGAAGAAATAGCCTTAATTATTTTTTGTTGAACCGTAATAGAATAAGACTCTGCTTCCTTCCCATGCATGGCACTAGTTTTATATGCCTGCTCTTCTACCAGCTTTTTCATGCCTCCTTTCCCAAAGTTGGTCCTCAAAATCTCATCAGACCTTGTAAGTCTTATCCTGCCCTCCTTGAAATATATAATACCTTCTTTGATTGCAGTCTTATAATTGTCACATTCACCACGCTTGTGGTTTGGACTATCACACCACATACATCTCTCCACAAATCCCTTGAAACCTTCGGTTGGCTTTGATGAATTCGTAACTTGAGATTTCTTCAACTCAGTCATTTCAACCCTAAGATCTTGTATGTCCTTGATCAATTCCTCAAGAGTGTCTTCCTAGACAGTCTTCATCACTTTTTGAGGTGACACTGAAGTTTGAAATGTGGATACTTGCTCCAATCGTGATGATAAGCCACGAATCTTCATCCTCTGTTGCTTGGCCATAAGTGTTACTGTTTCTTTTACCAATCTCCAATTATTTGTAAAGCCACTCTCAGATTCCCTATTTGCAAGATGAAAAAGTAGCTTGTCTTCCAAATCTTCATTAGTTGTTTGCAAAAACAACTCAGTCTTCCTAGTGTCCAATAACTGTCTCTCTTGTCGTGGCAATTGGCCAAACTTCCTTTCAAACTCCCTGATTAATTCATTCGGAGCCATCTGGTTTCCTGGCCTATGTTCAATCCATTCTAAGAATGATCTTTTAGTCATCCTTTCTGAGTCTTCCTCAAAAAACTCATCCTTCAGCAACTCCTCAAATCTCCCCCATGATATATCCTGTTTATACAACTCTTGCACCTTCTCCCTGATCTCAGGTATAACTGCCAAATCAAAGATGGTAATCATTTTAAGTTCTGAAACTTGATGTACCTCCATTTCACACGTATAAATCCCTAGGAACTTAGTGATGTTCCTCCCATCAAACCTCCCAATCTTGTCCACTACTGCTTGTAAGGCTTTAGAGGTGTTTTTGTCATCTCCTTGCACCTGTTGCCTTTGTTCCATAAACTGGGCAAATGCCTTGAAAAGCTCTTGAGCAGCCACCCCCCCGGGTAATCCAAAACTTGGGTTTTGATCCCCCATCTTCACTTATTGAGTAACTAATGCCTCAAGGCTCTCTCAGTGGAAGCACCAATAATGTCGGGGTAGAGAGAATCTGCCTCAAGAAAGCGCTGGGCTTCTGGCTGCCACTAATTACTCAAGCAAGATTCAAGTATAATAAAAACCCCCAATTTTATATAAAAGAGATCTCCATAGGGCTATTACACCCAATACACAAGCCTAATTTCCTCAAACCACTCAAAACATAACAAAATACTCTAAGCCCTCATTCTCCCGTAGGAAGGGAATTTTTCCCGAACTTCAATAACCCATAACTTTTAATCCAACTGTCCAAAACTACTCCAAATTTACATGAAGTACTGATATATTCTTCACAACTACCACCACAAATTTCAACTGTTGATTCATTATCGATCTTTAGATATCGCCAAAACCCTAGCAGTAGCTTTAAACCCTTGTTCACAAACACCCGTGTACTAAATTCTTCATATCTCACAATCTAAAAGTCCAAATGCTATGAAACTTTGATGTATAGCTTCTTAGCACAATAATACACCTTCTTGGAAATTTTTAGACAAAAATTCGTCCAAAAACTTAAGATATGACAAACCCCATCACCATCAACAAAACGGTCTACTTACTGCCTTGGAATTGGATGCGCTGTCTTCAACTCTTCATATCTCCTTCGTTTAAACTCAAAACTTAAGAATTCCTTCGTAACAGACGTAGATCTTAAAATCACCTTTCCAACCGCACCGTCCGATCTCCAAAAGCCTCCGTATAACTCCGCGAAATCGCAAAAGAGTGATAGTATGTATGAAATCCACTCTCTAACTTTGAACAAGTATAACTTCTTCACCCTAACTCCAAATTGCCTAAAATTTCCTCTCAAACTATACCCAAAACCCTAAATTTTACAACCCTACCTCTGAAATTGCGAATCTCCCTTTTGAAGTCGCCGAAAACCCCTGTTAAGGTCGCGGGCAGCCTCCTCAAAGCCCATTGGGGATGGTATTCGACCAATAGGATGAAGTTCCCTATTCCTTGCCTTCATCCGACCATGGCTTGATTTCATCCCTCCCAATTAGCCTCTTACTAGCTTAAATTTTCATCCTTAAGTCTCCACCTTCTCTCAAGGCTTCATACTAAACATTTAGACCTTATAATTTTTAAATACCATAACTAAATAGGTAAAATAAAATAAAATAAAGTTTCTTCTATCAACCATTTTTAATTTAACTTACTAACCATTCTAACACACATCTAGATTCATAAACATATAATATATTTTAACTAATTTTTATATACTGTAAATAATTACAATACGACACCGTATATACGGATCACAAAAATCTGGAATATTTCATGTCTACTCGGATTCTAAACCGTCGTCAAGCTCGATGGAATATGTCGCTATCTAGATTTGACTTCGTTATTACTTATCGGCCTGGAAAGCAGCAAGGACTATCCGATGCCTTATCAAGAAGATCATATCTTGCGCCGAAGATTAGAGAAGCAGCGCTTGATCAACAGTGTACGACATTGTTAAAGCTAGAGCAATTCAAGATTTGTGTTGTTGTTATACCAATTGATGCCGACTTCCTCAACCAGGTACGTGCTGCGACCATTGAAGATTCAATAGTCCTTGATATCAAGCAGCGTATCAATGATGACAAGTTCAAGGTTGAAGGAGATTTCTTATACTTTGAGGAGCGGCTGTATATCCCAAAAGGGCCAGCATGACTTTGAGTCTTTTAATCTCGTCATGACTTTCCAACTGCGGGACATTTCGAATTCAACAAGACCTTGGAATTCATTTCCTAAGATTTCTAGTGGCCCCAAATGTGGAAGGATGTGAAGGATTTCGTCCTCTCTTGTGACATTTGTTCAAGATCCAAGAACCCTCGACATCACCTTTATGGACTTCTACAGCCATTGCCTATTCCGTGTCGTCCATGGTCTTCGCCTACGGACTTATTACGATCCGCTGCCATCGACCATTTGATAAAGATCTTTGTTGTGGTAATGATCGACTTACAAAGATGGTACATTTTATCCCTCGCAGTTAAGATATCATCGCTTAAGATACAAGAAGGCTCTTCCGATAATGCGATCGACATCATGGTCTTACCGTGATGATATCGCATAAATGCGAACCCACTCAGATCAAAGTTTTGGAGATCTTTTTTTAAAATATTAAAGGTGGACATCAAGCTTTCTTTGGCATTCCATTCTCAAACTGACGGCCAAACAAAACGGGTGAATCAAGTTTTGGAACAGTATTCACGATGCAGCATCAACTATCAACAAGATGATTGGACTGCATATCTACCGCTAGCCGAGTTTGCATATAACAACACCCTTCATGGATTGACTCAAAAAACACCATTCTTTTCCAACTATGGCATTTCGCTATTTACCGAGTGCAGTTCTTTTCTGCAAATGGGAATGTTTCGAGCAAAATGAACGATTGGCGTTAGCACCTATCAAGTTTCTTAAACCACATTGAAGCTTCAATTGCAAATCATTCCAAGAGCCTACAAAGCATCTGTGGATAAATTTTGAAATAAGCATCTAATTTTCAAGATTGGGAGATAAAATATGGTCAAGCTGATTAATATCAAGACCAAGCCGCCATGCGATAAGCTGACTATCGGAGACGGGACTATCATTATTTAGAAGCAGATTAATAATCCTGCCAAGGCATCGCCAGATTTCGCATTTTTTCAAATGCCATGTAAGTGTACACTGGGTTTTCACAAGCTCATAGAGCCTTTTATCGAATCATCTTCTCGAAAGAATGCAATGTCCGCCACCTAGTATAGAAATTGAAAACAATGAAGAATATGTGGTGGAAAGGATACTTGATTCACGACGAAGATGGAATAAATTAGAGTACTTTGTGCATTGGAGCGGCTACGATATTAATGAAAGAACATGGGAACCGGCCAAAAATCTTGCCAATGCATCTCAAAAGGTACGGGAATTCCATCGACGATATCCTAATAAACCAAAAGCTAGTCATTAATGAAGCGTGAAGATGAAGCCTTCTTTGGAAAAATGAATACAAAAAGGATCTATGAATCATCTGCCTCATGAACGACAGTTGGAGTATATTACAGAGACTATGCGACAATTTTTTGATTTCCTACGTTTGTGAGTATACATCTCAAATGGCTTCTCAGAGACCTCGAAGCTAGAGGAGGAGGTGATGTCAAGAACATACTTGTTAGAACCTTCTAGAACATTCTAGAAGTTTCCTAGAACTCTCTAGAACCTTCTAGAGCCTTCTAACATCTCTTAGCTAAGTAGAAAGCTGCTCGAGAAGCTCCCTAAAGCTGGAAGGAAGGTCGCTTAAGAAGCCCAAAGAGGAGATATATCGAGCCGAGGTCAAGAGCCTCCCCGATAACACATCTCGAGCCTCACCTCTAGTGTCAAGTTTTTGTACTCATCCGATTAATCCAGTTCCTGCCAATTCTTCTTGAACTTCTTGTTTAGACTTCAAGTCTATATTCTGTGTCCATGATATTAATCCAATTCCTGCCAGTTCTTCTTGAACTTCTTGTTTAGACTTCAAATCTATATTCTGTGTCCGTGACATAGTTTGCATATAATAATACTATTCATGCTTCAACTCAGCAAACACAATTTTATTCCAACTATGGATATCATCCAAAGCTTGATCTGTGGAGTATGCCAAAAAATAACAATCCATCAATTGAAGGATTTGCAAAGCAGCTATTGCAACACCAAACAACCTTGAAGCTACAATTATAAGCAACTGAAGATACTTACAAAATATCTATAGATAAATTTAAAAATCAACTGCCTGCTTTTTATATTGGAGATAAGATATGGCTTCTTCGATGGAATATCAAGACTAAGCGGCCATACGCTAAGTTGGACTATTGTAGGTTGGAACCATTTTTTATCTAGAAGCAAATCAATCTAATGGCATATCGCTTAGAATTACCATCTATTATGAAGGTACATCCAATTTTTCATGTCTCTCTTTTAAAACCTTATACGGAGTCACATATTCTGCGAAGGATACCAAAATCATTGCCTAGTATCAAAATTGAAGGCCATGAAGAATACAAGGTTGAAAAGATATTTGATTTATAGCAAAGGTGGGTCAAATTGGAATATCTTATTTATTGATGGGATTATGACATTAATAAGCTCATAAGAAAACCAGCCGCAAATCTCGCCAATGTGTCTCAAAAGGTATAAGAATTTCATCAACTCTATTTCCACAAATCTAAATGTATTCGATGATAACTTCCTAGTGTAGATTAGATTCAAGAAATACTCATAAAGATGGGGAGAGTTAAACTAAAACCTTCATGTGTATATAGTTGTCTATTCCAAGATAGAATAAAGTGGTAAAAGCAAGTTAGTTACCATGTCAAACCTTCAAGCATTGAGAGAACAAGATTTAGAAGATTTGTTTGCCATACAAGCTTTGAATAAATCAATGCAATTTTCATAGCATTTAATTGAGCAAAGTGATAACAATATATTTCAGCATCAAGTACAACCTCGATTGGAACCATTAGGAATAAGATCCAACCTTGTAAGTCTTGATTCTAATGCTCAAGTTTTAGTGATATTACTTGAGCTTAAAAAGGTGAATCCTTTTAGCCTTGAGATCTTATTTGGAGGATGTTTTGAAGGCTATAATGAAGATCAGATCCTTGGATGGGATGTTTCAACAATGGACATACTAGCTCAAGGCCATAGGCAATTTCTTCAAGGACCACTAGAATCCATTGCTTAAGAACAAAAAACAAAGTACATAGCTTTACTAGTATGGTGTATTCTTGATTTCTTACATATGTAGTAAGTTTAAGCTCCTCTTGGGACTCGTTGCTAGAGAAGGGGGTGATGTTAGGGACATACACTTTAGAGGTTCATAGAATCTTCTAAAATATTTTAGAAGCTTTCTAATTGGTGAAAGTTGATTGATAAGTTTTCTAGTTAGTGGAAGGAGCTCAAAAAGCTTCCTAATTGGTAGAAGATGCTCGAGAAGCTTCTTAGTTTGATGGAAGCTACTTAGGAAGCGTCCTAGATAGGAGTATATATAAGGATCAAGGCTAAAGAGTTCTTCAGTCTCGACAATGCATCTCTTGAAATTTTAACTCATATTTTTTAGTGTTGTTTGTGTATTCATTTGTTTAATTCAAGGTCTTGTTGGTTTCTTCTGGAAACTTTGTCCTACTTCAAATCTTTTGTTTTGTATTCTTGTGTCTTTCATAAATACATGATTTAATGATAGCATATATGCCAATGGAATTCATAATAGGTCAAAAATATATTATATTAATTAAAGAACATGTGCCAACCTAGAGTATACTATCTTGGAAAGATAGATTAGCAAGAGAAGAATTGTTAGCTATTAGAATTTGGTACCTCGAATAAAGATCAGAAGATGTAGAGCTAGGATTAAAAAGATCACAAGAAGCAAGGCTAAAGAATAAGGCTTGGTTTCATAAACAATATTAATTGACACCTAGAACAATTGAAGAAGGTGATTGAGAACTTATTTATGATAGAAATTTGAATAATTAGTATAATAATTTATGGAAGTTTTCAAAACATTTGTTTGGACTATTGTTGTGGTAGAGAGAATCTGCCTCAAAAAAGCACTGGATTTCTGGCTACAACTAAATTCTCAACCAAGATCCAAAATAATAAAATCCTCAAATTTTTATAAAAGTCTTTCTTTTAGGGCTATTACATCTAATGTATAAGTCTTATTTCACAAAAACACTCAAACTATGTCAGGGTAAAATTCACTCCTCAATCCAAGTTATAAGGTGGCCTCAATTAAGAGTTGCTTATAACTTGTGGTGTGAAGTATAAGGAGCAATAAACAACAATGAAGGAGAAGAACAACACAAAACAAATAAAATGTGTGCAATTAAGTAATTGCACACTACAAAACTAGTCACAATCTGTTCACTAGATTTTCACCTAGTAAAAAATAAAAATAAAAAGTAAAAATTATATTTTCAACTAGCTAATTTTTTTATCTTTCCAATGATGTAAAAAACATGTAAATCTAAGTTATTATGAGTAAGTTATGATAATTCAAAGTTAGAAGGTAAACAATGGAAAAAGTTAAGTAGAAGTTTTTACCTCAAGGGTAATTTGTTACAAGATTATGGATTCGAACCTCACCAAGGCTCACAAGTAGTGTATATGGATGTCCTAGAGGGGCCACGAGGCCTTAGTCTTATCCTCCTACCTACATCCAAGGTGCCACAACCCATATGGGACTTGTGCACCTCCCTTCTTACAAGGACTACACTAGCTGCTGGTCCTCCTATTTTATACTAGTAGAACTAATAATTTTGCATTTTTGACTTCACCATGGTGTTCAAAAACACCCTATTAGCCTAAAAATCTTGTATGGGCTTCAAACCTTGCTCCATTTCTTCATAATGGCTCCCAAGGTGGTAAAACTCATTTTTACCAAAGTCTTCAAAATTACTCAAAAACTTCTTAATAAATTCTAAATAAACTCTAAATAAATTCTAAAAATATCTATAATATTTTTAAGATGATAATATCAATTTAAGTCTATTTTATTCTACCTTAGAAATTTTTTATAATAATAAAATCAATAAAAATCAACTCAAAATCCTATTTTCTACAAAAATAATTAAAAAGACATGAGATTTCTTTCTCATGCTTTTTCTACCTACTAAGTAATATTTATAGGTTTTTAATAAGTAATATATGTAATTAGAAGGCCAATATAGACATTGGTCTTAATAACTAACTCTTAATACTTAATAATAAGTAAAAATACTAAACCAACTAAAATAATTGCCTCCAAGGCTTAGTAAGACTCCATTTTTGTAATTTTTCTTCTAAGAAGACTTTTATATTTGTAAATACTTCTAAATTCTAATAAATACTTAAATAATCAAAAAGACTATCTAATCATCATATTTGTATAATAAAATGACTTAAGACTATATTTTTAACTAATCCACCAATTAAGATCCATTGGTGGGACTCACAAACTATAACAAAATATTCTAAATCCTCATTCATCCATAAGGGAAGGGAGAATTTTTTCCAAACTTCAATAATCTATAACTCTTAATTTAACTATTCAAATCCACTCAAAATTTATATAAAGTATTAATGTGCTCTTAACCACTAGCACAACAAATTTCAACTATTGATTGATTATTAATCTTTAGATATCATGAAAATTCTAACAATAGCTTCAAACCCTTGTTTTTAAACACCTGTGTACTAAATTCTTCATATCTCATAAGTCAAATATCCAAATACTAAAATTTTTAATATTTATAGATTTTTAGCATAAAGATTTACCTTTTTAGAAATTTTTAGACAAAAATTCGTCCAAAAACTCAAGATATGGCAAAACCCATCACTACCAACAAAACGGCCTACTTACTGCCTTGGAATTCAATCTATTGTCTTTGATTTCTAATATCTCCTTCTTTAGAACTCTAAATATAGTAATTCTTCCATATCAAGTGTAGAGCTTAAAATCACCTCTCTAGCCGCATCTTATGATCTCCAAAAGCTTTCATATAACTCCTCAAATCCTCAAAAGAGTGTCAATAGGTACTATTTATACACCTTAATTTCAAGCGCCTACTTCTCCCTCATAAAAACTCCAAAGCTTTCATTTTTTATACCAAAAATATAGCCTAAAAAACAAGCTTTCTTACCATAGTCTTTGATTTTCAATTGGCTTCCTTGAAGTTGTAAAAATCCTTGTTTTCCTTACAAGCAGCCTCCTCAAAGTCTATAGGGCATGACCATTGACCAATAGGAATGAAGAACTTCATCCCTTGTCTTCATTCATTGACAATTTGCCTTCATCCTTCTATATAGGCCTCTTAATAGTTTAATTTTTCTTCTTTGGACCCCAATTTCTTCTCAAGATTTTATATTAAATATTTGGATTTTATTTAATTTAAATCCCATAATCAAATTAAGTAAAAATTTAAAATAAAATTTTTTATACTAATTCTTTTTCTTTTTTTTTACTTTTCTAATTATTCTAATTCATATTATAATCTATGAATATATTATATATTTTAATTAGTTTTTATATATTATAAGGAATTATAGTATGACATCGTATATAATAATAAGAATTCATGACAATGCCACATATTTGTTGAAGAAGTTGGATAGTATAAGATTAAAAATACCTATAATTAGGAAGTGAGTGAAGATTTTTAAAAGACAAGATGGAGAAGTCAATGTAGAGGATCATGCTGAAGATATTAATAATTTTGAAGAAGATAATTGTATTGAAATAGATAATGAATATGATGATGAAGAATTTGATATAGAAAATAAAGACATGGTATGATGCCAACTATAATATATAGTTCATTTGATGCATATGGAAGGATGCACAGGTCTAGAAGAAGTGGATATCATATTGTAACACATTTATGTGGTGAAATATATAAATAAGAATGATTTTCTATTTAATATTCAATTATCTTGATTCAATAGGAACTCAAGATATTTAAAAAAGATTTTATGAAAGTCTCTTAGATTATTTTCTTGTCTTAATAGCTAATAGATAAAAGTTAATTATTAATTTTTTCTTTTAGATTATAAGAATTATTTTATTATTTTTAAAAAACCATAAATTAATAAAAATAAAATAGATGAGATAAATAATTAATGTAGTTGACATTAGGATTAAATTGAAAATAAGGTCAAGCTTTAAAATCTTTAGGATAGATTGGATTAATATCCGGGGATCAACCGTGTATAGGACAAGGTCAAAATCAGACCTCTAGCCACAAGAATAGCCACCAAGGGCAAAATATTAGGTCATTTGGAGATTGACAATTAGGATTTAAAAGCTAGCTTTAAATTTATTCTAAAGATATAAGACTTGTTTCTATAAGATTTAGAAGGACTTAGCAATTGTTATTTAAAATCAAGATTTGTATTGGTGATTTGGATTTTATGCAATAAAGTTAGAGCTAGCATTTTTAGCTATTTTGTGCAATTGGTGTAATATCTATAATTGAAAGTTTGAAAATATATAGATGTTCAAATGTACTAAGATTATATAAAAATGTGTGATAATCTAATAGAATAGTTAGGAGGTATTTGATCTTTAGTACAAGGAGGTATCAAAAGTTTCCAATTTAGGATTGTTTAGGATTTTTGCAATATCTAGAGATCTATCAGTCAAAATAAGAAGAAATTTGGCATGATGTTAGAAGACTTTAAATTTAAGTCATACACCAATTTTTAACTAAATTTAATAATTAGAGAAGGAAAAATCACTATTGGAATATTTATATCAACTTTCAAGTTGGTAGTTGAGTGAAATCACTGCACATTTTGAATATTTTTTTACAATTTGTAAATTGGATTCGAGTGAAATTTTTTAAGCATGTAAAAGATTTATAGTAGCAATCATATACAAAATCTTACAACAAATGAATGGTCAAATTAAGAATTATATCTTATTAAAACTTATTGACTATTATTAGGCCTTATAAAAAAAAATCTAAGTTGCCTAATTATAAAAGTAACAAGACAATTGGATTTTGTATATGGTTGGAGTTATCAAGAAGAATATTTTTAAGCACTTTATATTGGCTTTAAGTACTTTTGAATTAAAATTCAAATCATATTCATCTTATATGGATAAAATCTATTAAGGTTTCTTGGATATTTGTAAATCATAACTTCTCTTTGGATAACCTCCACAATTAAGTGCTTGGTGCATTCCCAAATAAAACAACTTGTTGTCGTATTGTGGTTTGACTACCATATGAAAAAATTATACATGTATATTTAATGTATAATTTATTATATGACTAAATGAAAGCCATATTAATAGACTTTTATAGATTACAAAATATGATTAGATTGTTCATTTAGAAAGAATTTGTTTAAAAGGATTATTATTTAAGATTATATAATCTTTTTTTTTTTTGGCAGTAACTTTTGAGATTAACTTTATATTGATAGTAACTTTTATATATCTTAAGTCACCTTTATTAGACATTGGTGATCCTTGAGATCTTACTTATTTCTTTTATTTGGTGTTTAGAATACATATTATGTATATCTTATTACAAAAAGAATTAAAAAGGAATTTTTAGTATGATAGGAAGTAGTTAGACTATCTGTGTAGATGAATGGAGATGGATGATAGAAGTCTTTATTCCTATTGGCCAAAAATCATGCCCAATGGGCTTCAAGGAGGCTGCCCGAGGGCTTATTAAGGATTAGGATTTATTTTTTAGAGGGATTTGAACATCAAAGACTAGGATTAATAATTTTGGATCTTTGAATATGGTTTTGGTGTAAATTTTGTATAATTTGGACTTTTTATAAAGAAGATATAGGCACTCAAAATCAAGGTATTGAAATTGTACATACTATCACTTTTTTGGGCATAACTCACACATACAAAAAGCAATAGAAGATCAATAAGTAGGATTAAAAAGAAAAAAAATTTAACTACGTTTTTTATATATAGTTTAATAAAATCTAAGCTAGAATGAAGAAAATATTAGAAATTAAAGTCAGTACTTGTAAGCTAAGGGCAGTAAGTAACCCTACTTAATTAATGGTTATATTTTGAGCTATATCTTAGGCAATTTGATAAATTTTTGGCTCAAAATTTTTAAAAGTATATAAGTTTATATTACAAGATTTTGTGCAAAAATTTTATAGCATTAGAATTTTAGATTTGTGAGATATAAAGTAAATAGTGCTCGGATATCTCTAAACTAGGGTTTTAATCACCTACTAGGATTTTTAAGATATCAAATAATTGGTAACAAATTTGTAGCTGATTCTTTATTATAATGAAGCTGAAGAATAATACCTATACTTTGGAGAAATTTTTATAGAAACTAAATGACTAGATTAATAATTATTGAATTCTAAAGTTTAAAAAGAAATAAGTTCTTATAAATGAATAAGGTATTGAAGGATTTTGTGGAAATTTGAGCCTTTTTGTACAAACCTATCTAAATGCAAAAGGATTTATTAATAAAAATTATCTTTTATATAGATAGAATGAAATTTCTATTGAACCTACTTTGTTTTATAGCAAAGATTTTTTTTTGTTTCTTCATTTTGATTTTTATAGATGTCATTTATGAAAAGCATTGACTTTACCTGATGCATTTGCTAGATTTTTATATGGCTCTCATATGCATTCACTAATATTATATCTGTGCTAATGTACAAGATATTCTTACCTATTTCAACACCACCTCAAATCTAAGACCTCTTTGATGTCAAATTCTTCATTGTTGTCCACTTCTATAGAAGGCGGTGGCATTTGTCTTCTTCTTTGTATGCTTCAAGTAGAGACTTATAAAATATAGGATGGATCTTTATAAGATTTGATAGGTTTAATTGATAAGCAACTAGATTGACTTATTTACAAATCAAATATGGATCAAGTCTCTAATAATCTAACTTGTCACAAGGATGAATAGTCTTGATATTACGACAAAGTAGCCATACCTTATCACCTACCTGGAATTGAGGTTGTTCTTTAAAATAGACATTTATGTTGATCTTTTATTGTTCTTGAGCTTCTTTTAATTGTATCTTCATTAAATTATGTAATTTTGAGAATCAATTTTCCAAGTCTTTTGTTACAAGATTATCAACTTTTGAAAAGCCAAAAGCATCAAGTTATGGATGATAATTGTAATTGGTAAAAAAAGATGTTTGTTGAGTAGAAGAATGTATCAAATTATTATAAGCAAATTCTACCAATAGTAAAAAAATTGTCTAATTATCTTCATAATAATTAATGATACATCTCAAATACTACTTTAAAACTTAATTTACTCATTTTATTTATCTATTGGTTTGAAGGTAGAAGGCTAAAGATAATTTTATGTCCACCTTCAATAACTTAAAAAAGATTTTCCAAAATTTTAATACAAATTGTGTCCCTTTATTTGATATAATATCCTTTAGCAATCCATGATACTAAAAGATATTATTAAGGAAGAGTTTAGTTGTTTCTTCACATGTGATAGATTTTATACATGGTACAAAATATGCTATTTTTGTGAAACAATCTACAATCACAAATATAGAATCATATGAACTTGAAATTCATAGATCTATGATAAAATCTATAGAGACAAAAGACCATGGCTGTTTTGATATAAATAAAGATTAAAAAAGTCTGTAAGGTTGATGACAAGTTTTTGATTTTAACAAATATCACATGATTGCACAAACTCTTTAGTTATTTTTCATATTTGAGGGCACCAAAAATCTCTTAATATTAATTCTAAAGTCTTGTTGTACCCAAAATGGCCTACTATAAGGAAGTTGTGACAAGCTTCAACAGCATATAGACGTACTTTTTTTTTTAGGATATATAAGTATTCCTCAAAATAGAATAGATTGTTCTTAAATTCAAACTTGGAAGTATCATTGAACTTAGATGAATTATTATGAAGATCATAAACAAGAAGATCTAAAGACATATTTGATTGGACTTGTTTAAGAAAAGTTAAATCAACAATCAATATTGATTTCATTGCTTGAAGATGAAATTATTTTGGTTTCAACAAGATCATCCTCTGTTGATGAAAAATTACATCTCTTTCTTTTGGTGTAAGATAAGAACCTCTAGAAAGGACATTGGACAAACCTTGTTGTTTTTTTAGCTAATAAGTCATAATGAACTTAAATCTTAATAAAGACATGCTCCAACGAGCTTGGCAATAATTCAAAACATATTATTGTATTGTGATTTGGCTACCATGTAAAAATATATATATATATATATATATATATATATATAATAAATAATTTATTATACAGCTAAATGAGAGCCATATCAATAGATTTTATTAGTTACAAAATATGATTAGGTTATTAGTTCAGAAAAGATACATTAAAAATGCTATTATTGAGATTTATACAATTTTTTTTTTTTTTTTGAATTTATGGTTGATTTTATATTGATAATAACTTAATATACTTTGAATCACCTTTGTTAGATATTGATGATCTTTGAGATCTTATTTATTTCTTTTATTTGGTGTTTAGAATACATATTATATAAATCTTATTAGAAAAAAGATTAGAAAGAAATTTTTAGTATGAAAAGAAGTTGTTAGGCCATCCATGTAGATGAATGGAGATGAATGATAGAAGTTCTTATTCTTGTTGGCCAAAAGTATCATAGATAAAAGATTTACCGTAATAATTATCTAATTAATATGAATAGATAGAAATAGATAGAAGTAAATTATTTTGATAATATCTTAGAAAAAAACTCTTTAGAAGCTTCATAGATGTGGATTCACCTTTATACATATCTATAGATAATTGGTAGATTAAAAACTTGGCCAACAAGCTAACTACATGTTGCACATGTTGGTAGCTTGCGGAACAAGTTAGCCACATGTCGCACATGTTGGTAGCTTGCAGAACAAGTTAGCCACATGTTGCACATGTTGGTAGCTTGGAGAACAAATTAGTCACATGTCGTATATATTGGTAGTTTATAAAACAAGCTAAATACATAGTGCACATGTGGAAAACTTGTCTTGCAAGTTTGATACGTGTTTTATAAATTAGATACGTGTTGGCGGTCCTATAGAATGCCACCACATAGCTCCTAGGTAGATAGTATATATAGAGACAAGAGTGAAGCCTTCTTCACTCTAATCATTGCCTATCTTATTCCTAGTCTTGTTTTAAGAGTCTCTAGTCTTCTTGTCTTTGACAATAGCCATTCTAGTTTTAATATTATTCCATCTTTAAATAATTTTGAATAACAAAAGAATATATTTTTTTCTTTTATGATTCATGTCCTTGTCTTTAACAAAAAGTCATGCCCAATGGATTTCAAAGAGGTTGCCCAAGGGCTTATTAGGAATTAAATTTTTTTTTTTGAATAAATTAAAATATCAAAGGCTAAAGTCAATAAGTTTGGATTTTTTGCTATAGTTTTTGTGCAAAATTTGTGTGATTTGGATAGTTTATGAAGGAGATATAAGCGCTTAAAGTTAAGATATTGAAATTATACCTACTATTACTTTTTTGAGCATAACTCATGTGTACAAAAATCAATTGAAGATCAGTGATTAGGGTTGAAAAGAACACTTTTTTGGCTACACTTTTTATATAATTGAATGAAATCTAGGAGCTGTGTCACGATTGACTCTACTCAATCCAGCTATAGTTTGCTAATTTGATAAGTTTTTGATTCAAAATTCTTAAAAGTATATATGTTTATGTCACAAGACTATATATAAAAAATTTGTAGCATTAAAAATCTAGATTTGTGAGATATGAAGAAAATAGTACTCAGGTATCTCTAAATTAGGGTTTTAAATACCTACTAGAATTTTTAAGATATCGGATAATTAGAAGCAAATTTATAATTGATTTATTTATATATTCAAGCTTAAGAATATTATTTATACTTTGAAAAAAAATTTATAGAAATTGAATAGCTAGATTAAAAATTATTAAATTCTAAAGTTCAAAAAAAAAAAAAAAAAAAAAAAAAAAAAAAAATCTTTGCAAGTGAATAAGCTATTAAAGGTTTTTGTTGCAATTTGAGCCTTTTGTACAAATTAAAGGGGTTTTTTAGGAGCCAAGACTTTATAGAGGTGTAAAAATTGATATATAGAGTTATAATAAAACTTTGATACAAAGATGAAGTTTTGGAAGGAGATTATGAATTTTCCTTGAAAGTTATTGGTAATTTAATTTATCACCAATTGGCTAGTTGAAAATTTATAAAGAAAAGAATGTTAAGGATCTTCTATATGCTATAGAAGGACTTTATGTACAAACCAACTTAAATAAAAGAGGGATTTTACAAGTATAATTTTTTTTTTTATAATATTGTCATATTATTTGTTTTTTTTATTAAATAAAAAATACTTAATATAGTCTTATTAATAAGTTACAAATAAATTCTTTATAGCAGGTACCTAGTGTATTCTTAAACTAAAATTCACTCCACATAACAACATGCTGACATAAAATACTTAAGGTTCTTATAATCCATATATATGATGTTGTGTAGTATGATCTTCTATCTGAGAATACACTGGGTATTTGGCTATAGAATATTTTCTTACAATTTATTGACAAGACTCCAATAAGTAATTTGTTTTTAATAAAGAGGGCAAAAAAAAACATAAAGATATTATAAAAGAAAGGTTATATTGTTAAAACCCCTCTTATATTCAAATAAGTTTGTATATAAAGCCTAAGCTCCTAAAGAATCTCTTTAGATTGTATAAAAGGATCAAATTGCAATAATATCCTTCAATCGCTTATTCACCTGCAAAAACTAATTTCTTTCTAAACTTTAGAATTTAATAATTCTTAATTTAATTATTTAATTTCTATAAAAAAAATTCAAAGTATAAATAATATTCTTAAGATTCACTAAGAAAAAGAATCAATTATAGGTTCACTTTCAATTGTTTGATATCTCAAAAATCCTAGTAGGTGCTTAAAATCCTAGTTTAGAGACACCTAAGCACTATTTTCTTCATATCTCACAATTCCAAAATTATAATGCTACAAATTTTTTCATATAGTCTTATGATATGAACATATATACTTCTAAAAATTTTGAGCCAAAAATTTATCAAATTGCATAAGATATAGCTCAAAATATAACCACTAGTTAAGTGGGATCACTTACTACACTTCAAATACAAGTACTAACTTCAACTCCTAATATCTCCTTTATCCTAGCCTGAATTTTATTACATAATATGCAAAAAGTATAGCCAAGAAAGTGTTCTTTTTAATCCTAGTCATCAATCCTCAATTTCTTTTTTTACATGCGAGTTATGCTCAAAAGAGTAATAGTAGATATTATTTCAATACCTTAACTTTGAGTGCCTATATTTCCTTTATAAAAAGTCCAAATCATATAAAATTTGTACCAAAACCATATTCAAAGACCTAAACTTATTGATCCTAGCTTCTAATATTCAAATCTCTTTCAAAAAATAAACCCTAATTCCTAATAAGTCCTTCGGTAGCCCCCTTGAAGCCCATTTGGCATGACTTTTGGCTAATAGGAATAGAGACTTCTATCATCCATCTCCATTCATCCACATAGATGCCCTAACTATTCCTTTTCACACTAAAATTCCCTTTCTAATTCTTTTTCTAATAAGATTTATATAATATGTGTTCTAAATACCAAATAAAAAAAATAAACAAGATCTCAAGGGTCACCAATGTCTAATAAAGATGATTCATAATATATAAAAATTACTATTAATATAAAATCAACCTCAAAAGTATTATAAAAAAAAAATTATATAAATCTCAATAATAGTTTTTTTAATTAGATTCTTTTTAAATTAATAATCTAATCACATCTTGTAATCAATAAAAAAACCACTGATATGGCTCTCATTTAGCTGTATAGTAAATTATACATTAAATACATATGTACAATTTTTTAATATGATAGCCAAACCACAATACAACAATAGTGACTAGATTGGAAGCACTTTCTAGATAGTCATACCATTCTTAAAAAGAATCCATGATTGCAAGAAGTTCTTTAT